>QRFB01004278.1:26913-44890 GCA_008931105.1 Oenanthe javanica | reverse complement strand
TCACTGTATTTTTCTAATTTTCTTGAATTTTTGAATTAGTGAATATTAAAATTTATAAAAAAACTAAGTTATTTTATATTCTCCTAAATTTTGTCCAAATTATGAAAAATCTAAGTTACGCTATATTCTCCTAAACTTTTTGCTTAAGTCAAGTAAATTATTATTATCCATAAGACAAGTTTCGAAATTTTAGAAAAGACATTATTATACGTAAAATAATTAGAAATTTTAAAAAAGACATTAAATTATTAAAAATCGAAACTATTTTGATTTTTCAAAAAGACACTATCTATAAAAAAAATAGTTTATTCTTTTACCTAAATTGAATGTTTTCCATCTAAAAATTAATAGACCATCACTTATATAAATTAAAGATCAAATATTAAAAAATAAATCACAACAAATTTATCATAGAGCTATTTATAATCAACGTCTAATATATCATGGATTATACTCTCTTGAATGCTTTGAATAACAATAGAGACAATTGAATAATTAATAAGAGTGAGAGTATGCAAGATGTGTGATGCAATCAATACACAAACATGCGATTAATTTAGTTTTGACATGCTTTTAATTGACGAGAAGGTTAATAAATTTTTGTTATTTATTAATTTATTATAATTATGCATTCGTATTAATTTTTTGATACTTTAATTTATGATAGGAAAATCTTATCCATGCAACGATTCAAAAACATCTACTTTTTCGATTCAAACATATTTTGGAAAAGAGTCTTTATATAGTATTAAAAACTTAGAAGTAGTTAGAAGTACCAGCCGATATAGACCATTATCATGTGAGTTTAAAATGGATGTTTCTACGTACAACGACCCCCAAAAAGTTGGAAAAATGAATCATCAACATACCACTACATGGATTTGAGTTCATATGTCTAAATATAATTGAAACACGTGTTAATGACACTAATATTCTGTCAGGTATTTTGCTAAAATAAGATATTATAAGTCACACACACATATATAATTTTAAATTATATTCTTTAATATTTACATAATGTTACTAATACTTATCTAGATGTCATGGGCTGCTTGACCTACAATGGTGGCATTGATATTGTTAGCGACGGATGGGGAAAAAAAGAGATCTTAGAATCATAAGAAATTAGTAAGTTGTGAATTATAATACACATATATAATTTGAAATTATTATTTGATTTTATAATATTTATAAATTTAATACTATTTGTTATATCAAATTTTATCATATGTAGTTCAGTCATCAATAATGTAATTTTGTGGGAATTTTTTTAATAAATTTAAAATTTATTATGAGGCCGCCGCCGCGAAACATGATTTTTTTCACTAGTATAATTAAATATTGAGATATATATAGGGTTGATCCTCGATTAAGTAATAATAATTGATAAAATAATAATTTTATCAAAATAAAATTTTTTTTCCGGTCACAACATAACGGAGACTGCGTATTTTTTTTAATCGGTAAAGCAACAAGTCAATGTGATGTGTTTAGTGCCGAGTGTATGGCATATATGTCAACTTGACATTATTTAAAGTATTTAAAGTCTTTTTTTTTTGTTGAGAAAAGCATTTAAAGTATTTATACTTCTTTAATTTGCATTTCGATATCAAAATTATGAATGCTGGGGGAAAGAAAGGAGTTGTCAAAATGTAGGTTGAAGAATCGAGTGGCAAACACTCTCAAAAGAGATCGGACATAAATCATAAATGCAGGTTGGACCAGCTCTTACATCACAAATTATCTTTTACAGTGTATGATCTCCCAATGAAAAACCAACCCCAGTCAATCAGTATTGATTCGGTTTTAGTACCCAGTTTTACTGTTTTATAAATGCAACAATATTCTTACAGCACCAATATTATGGATGGATTACAACATTTGCACTATATTTTAACAGTGGGATGAAATATTGGTGATCTCCTTCGTTTGTTACTGCCGATGTTCTCTCAAGGTGGAATGTTTACATTAAAAACTCAGTAATTATATAATAATTTTAGGGCTATGGACAAAAATAAAAAAAATTTAAATAACTATTACAAAAATAATAATTTTTAATAATAATGACAAAAAATAACGGTTGAGATACACATTTTAAAAAGGAGTGTTCCATTTATATATGATACGCATTTGAGAAAAGAGTATAAAAAAAACAAACAACACTCATTTCTTAAATGCATATCAGATACACGCATTTCAGAATTTGGTGTCCAAATAGATATTTTTGGCCACTTTTTTAAAATTTGCTATTTTTATACACATATATGATACNTATCACATACACACATTTCAGAATTGAGTATCCAAATGGATATTTTTGACCACTTTTTTTAAAATTACTATTTTTGTACACATATATGATACACCCAAAAACTTGATATTTTGTCATTATTTCATAATTTTAATTAATTTTCTATTTGCGTTTAATATAACTGAGAGTTAAGAAACGCACAGACGGGGGAATAAAGAGAGGGGGAGCAATTGCCATTTGCCAATTGCCACCGACAAAAACAGGTAGAGCAGTGGGAGTATACAAATAAATAAAGGTGCACCCAATCCCCACCTCAACTCTAAACCAATTTTAAGAGGTGGTTTGGTATATCTTTATTTATTAGAGAGTTTTTTTATTTAGATAATTATTTGAGAAGTTAAAATTCCAGGTAATTGATATTTAATATAGTAGTTGTTTGGTTGACAAAAATATAGGAGGTGAAAATTATTCTAGAAGTTTAAATACCCACATGATGTAAAAAGTAGCTCACCCAACTCCCTTTGTTATTCAATCTTCCCAATTTAATTACTCACAAAATTAGAAAGGTAGGTTATATATCTAATAAAAACATAATATTTTTAAAAGATCACATGAAAAATAAAAAATTATATCAAACAATATATGAGAAAGGAAGTTGATATCTCATAATTACAAAATCCTATCATGTTAAACAAACAGAATGTACTCAGGGAAAAGAGTATCTAAAGTACACAATAGAAAAGTTCTCTACTAGTGCGACTTAAAAATAAATAAATAAATTATTATTTAAACGATTCAACCGTTTGGATGTTAATTTTATATCAAAATAAGTCAATGTACAAATTTTCATGTAATATATTAACTTGAAACTATAAATTTATAACAATAAAATTATAATAGATCTATTTCGTTCAATATATATAAAGAAATAATACTATTATAAAAGTGATACTCTACTATTTTAAATTTAATGAAAATTTGTATATATTGTTATTTCGGTATAAATATTTCATCTGTACGATTGGATTATCAAAAAAAAATAAAAAATACATGATTTGTGACGCACTATTAAAGAACTTATAATGTATTTTAGAAATTTTATTCCCACTATGCTATTTCCTAGGAATTTAATCTTAACAGAAAATATTATTTACTACACGAAATTAATTCATATGTTATACCAAACTACCTCTAATATTTATTAATATCCTTGTCATTCTTATTGATGTACTCCCTCTGTTTTTTTTGAGTTATTGGTCAAAAAACCCAACAAACTTATTGTTTTTTAGCAAAATAACTTTTAAACTCTTTTTTCACCAAATAAACCAACGAAGATTATTAAATTATGAGATTTTGATCAAAATTTCTTAAAAAAGTAACTCAAGTTATTTATTACTGACGTGGATTAACCATGATTACTTTCTATCTTACGTGGCATGACATAATAATAAATATCAATAAAATAAATATATTTTTTTACAATTTAACCTTAATACTTTTGTTACAGGAAAAATGGATATAAAAAATTAATATTTATTATATATTACAGAGTCATGTATATATATATATATATATGTTTATTTAACACTAATCAAGAAAATATAATTCTCTTCATGCTATAAAACAACTTACAAAATTTTCTTGGAAAAAAATTATAATAATTTTTCTGAATATGACCTAACAAGCACAAAGAGATTAAACTTTATCATGTATCATAGTTTTATCTAGAGGTATATGATTGTGATGTGTTAAACAATATGAGTGTTCTAGGGGGGTTGAATGCAACTTACAAAATTATAACTATTCTGGTTAACAATAAACAAGTCAGTAATAAAAGTAAGTTATGAAATGCAAACAACTAAGCAAACAATTGAATATTGGTGTTTAACTTCAAAAAATAATTTTATTATTTTTTGTTTCGCTACAACTGACTGAAATAAGTATTCCAACCAGAAAAAAACAAGAACAATGGATTTGGTAATGTTTCTTATTTGAGAGAAAATCTAGCTCAGTTGCATAAAGAAAAATGCTTGTGAGATATGTGTATTTATATTAAAACGCATATCTCACTTACATGTGCACTTTTCCTTTATCCTAGAATAAAGGTTAAAATAGAAACTATGCTTTTATGGTTCAACCTTGTCTCCATTCCATTTGTAGATAAAGTTGTGTTGAGATGACAGAAATCTCTGACTCTTAGTGCACACCTTATCTTTTTGTTTGTCTTCTCCCGTGCTAGGCTTGACAGATTAGATAGTAATGTCTAAATCATTCTTTGTGCTTTCACTATCTAATTTGCTACCTAGAACAGACTGTCAGCTTCACTAAAAGTATATTGTCAACTTCTAGCTCCACTATGGTAACAGTATCTTTGGCTCCGCACACTTTGCTGTCAAGCCTCGATAGATCCTTGAACTTTACTGTCTCCAAAGTTGCTGTCAACTATCCCCGCTAAACGCGTTGTCAGTAAAAATTTGTTGTCTGTGAATCTTCATTCTCCGCTAAGTTTACTTTCATTGAAATAGTTGTTGCCATCTGTTCCTTTGTGTTGTCACTTGAATATGTTGTTGTATGCTTCAGTTGTAGAATCTTATTGTCAAAATCTTGATCCATGTTGTGCCTGAACACTTTTTGAACTTCTACTTCATGAATCATGTTATTGTATTTGTACAAAACAGTAACTATTGAGACTTACTGTCACGTACTTGGCTTTTCAAACACACTGTTACAAGTGAAAACTAAACATATTGTCAATATACATATGACAGTACATTTTACTTAGTTAATTTTTGTTGGTATAATGATATTTCAAAAATAATTTGACCAATATTTTATATTGGTAGATATATATTATTCCCCACTTGAATGAATATTTTATATTATATATTTATTAGTTTTATAATATTATATATTATATACATATACATATATATATATATATATACATTGGAAGTTACATATCTTAGAGATTTAATTTTGATTTTAATTATTTATGTTAATTATTCATAATGTGACTTTATGTGTGAGGAGTTACAATGGAGATTACTTCATCTTCTTTCTTGAGAGCTATATATGCAGATATATTATATATATATATGGAGGGGAGAAACCATTGAAAAAATGACATAAGCTTTTCTTTTTGATTTTATTTTTGGGCACAAGTTTGTATAGGCTCCAAACTCTCATCCAAGAGTGCACTTGTGTAAGAGTGTTGAGTTAACCTTAGAGAACGGATCGGCGATATGATTTAGCACCACGGTCACGCCGCATATCGTTTTCAAGGCAGTGGATTTCTTGCCACGACTCAACGATTTCTTGTTCATGGGTTTTGTTGATTTCAATATTTTGTAGCCATCAAATCTATTTTTCCTACAATTTTTAATTAATCTAAGTAACTTCTAGTTGATTACAATGTTAACACCACAATCCTTAACATGATGAAAAACCCTGCAAGGGTCAACTGGTTAAATAGAATAGATAGGTGAGATTTTTTTTATAATTAGATTAATTATTTTAATGTGAGTAGACAGAACATGTATGTGTGAATAATTGACATGCAATCTTTATATATTTAACCATGGTTAATTGTCAAATAAAATTTCACAATTTAATAAAGTTCATTGGTTTATTTGATGAAAAAAATTAAAGGTTATTTTGTAAAAAAAACAATAAGTTGATTGGAATTATCCCGTCAAACTTATGATCTAACTTGAACATGTAATTTACAAACAAGGGCTAAGTAGACGAGTGATAAAAAATTCATTTTCCCGATAAATTGATAAAAGAATGATATAGTTAATGGAATTGACACATTAAAGCACGCGCCAGAAGAGGGAGTTTGGAGGGGTTTGTAACTTGGCGTAGAATCCAAGGAGTTTACTATTCGCGCGACGACAGCTCGCCTTCCAGCTCTCATCAATACTCATTTTGCTCAATTCATTCAATCCGCTCGGCTTCTGTTTTCAAGCTGAGCCTAGTCCAGCAGAGTCTGACCTTTTCTTTTTATATTTTTTGCTGAATTTCACTATAAACATATGAAGGCCGAAGGTAGAGTTGGAAATTGATCCGAACTAACATATGAAGGCCGAAGGTAGAGTTGGAAATTGATCCGAACTGTCCCGTATTTCGTAAAATATGATACATGTCTCATATTCATTTTATAAATGATTTAAATTTAACGGAAAAATTAAACTCGGAAAAAATATGATCCCGGATATGAGCATTCATATACCTGTTTAGATTAAGTCTCATATTATTTTTTATAAAATGATTTACCTGAATATGAATACCGAAATATGATTCATAGTTCGTATTCGATTCGAACTCATGTATAAATAATATTTTTAACTCATTACATTTGTAGGTAAATAGTCATCATTTTATAAAATTTTAATATCTCATTTAAGTTTAAATTTTCACAAAATATGATTTATTCACCGTGATCATGCATTAATTATCATCATATATATATGTGTTTTAATTCGTAATTATTATATTTTTATAGTATCATTTTTATTTTAAACTAAATGATAATTATTTGAATAGTTGAAAAAAATGATACTTAATGTTAGTGGATCATATTCGGCGGATCATAAATTACCCGAGTAGGAAATAGAAAATACGGTTTTAGCTCATATTCGGTTTGGATCCGGGCCTTAAATATCAGGTATCAGTTTATATCCGAATAAAATGATTCTGGACCCAAATTTGGATACACTAAAAATAAAATGATCCGATATTTGAGCAGATGGGTGTCCGGTTTCGCCCGGATCATTTTACAGCCTTACCAGAATGGCACTCCTAAATGACTAATAATATACAATCTATATTAGTGTAGGAATTACATTTTTGTTAATTTTATTTATTCCCTAAATAACCTAATAATATAGTTGTACGGATAGTTGCTCTGATTCTGCACGCCAATTCTAGTTATGTGCTGATAAAACCTGGCCATACAATTCTTTTTTAAAAAGAAAGAAACTAGCTATATGCCTATATGGCAAATCAAAGGTTATTAAAAGAAAAAGGATGCAACGCACACTTCCACCATAAGGTTTAATTAAAATAAACACAATTATGTTATCTTTTTCTAAACTTCTTGTTGAGAGACATTATTTATATAGTGGTTTAATTTAATGGGATTTATACTAATAGGTTTAATACTGTACTTGCAACATCCGTATGGCCTACCTATCGTACAACCATTACCAAAAGACCTCGTTGACAAACATTTATGTCTCATTCCATAATTCCATAATAGTCGCATTCAATATTTACTCTTTTTTTAATACTCTATTACTTAATTGGGTCGTAATAATCTAATTTTAAAGTTTTAGTTGGGCCAGTTACTAGATAAAAAATTAATCTATTAAACGTTAAAAATCTTAAAGATTTGTTTAAATATAAGCTGAATAACCTAATATATAGAAAGAAAATTAGAGAGCATTCGAGTGCTGACAAATATATTTCTAGCGGCATAATGGGGCCGTTTGGGGTTTTTTAAATTTAAAATAAGCTACTTATTTTATTTTTATTTTTTACATATTTTCATATTTTTTTTAAAGATAAATATTTATTTTAGAATTTTAAAACCAAATATCATCTTAAAACTAAAAAATAAGTTACTTATTTTCAGAAAANCTTAAACTTAAAATAAGCTACTTATTTTATTTTTATTTTTTACATATTTTCATATTTTTTTTAAAGATAAATATTTATTTTAGAATTTTAAAACCAAATATCATCTTAAAACTAAAAAATAAGTTACTTATTTTCAGAAAAATACATACATACCTACTTTTTTCCTGAAATAAGAGCTTATTTCCGGAAAAAAACTTAGCCAAACGCCCACAATATGTCTATATATAGTTTGAACCCTTCTTCTTTTGGTTTAGTTCGAACTCTTCTTCAGTTGTTTATAATATATATTATGGAGTTTCTTGACTCGGTAATATATAGGTTTGGTTTATCTTTCGGTTACAGATATATTTTACCAAACATGTAGGCAAATTAGAACTTCGTCAGCTTACTTACTCCATGGGACATGGATATATATTTTTTTAGCCAAGTTGTTTATATATATACATACACGTACACATCAACGATAGATACATTAATGAATCCAGGACGGATCTAGTAAAATGTACGGGAATACTGTATTCTCCTGATTTTTTTCACCATCAAAAGTTTTAAAATTTTATAAAAATAAACTCATAAAAGTTCAAAAAATGAAAGCGCCTCCCGATATTTATTCGGTTCCCTCCAAAAGAGAAAAAAAGTATAAATCCGTTCCCGAATGAATCTGCAAAAGCCAAAATCTCGACATGGCGTTTGATACGTGTGATCCAAACAGAAACTCAGAAAGAATCGATATTATATTTATATTCAAAAAAAGAAGAAAATTTAGAAAATATGAATTGTAACAGTCCAACAATGCTTTGTAAATATAATAAAATATAATATCTTATTGATTTAGGACACAGTACACGACTACACATACATCAACTCCAAAACTTGTCATATTATTAAAATAATAGTATAATTGAATTTAGGGGTGTTCATCCGATTCGCCAAACTGCGGTTTTGGACCGGATCAAAACAATTCAAACTACTTAAACCGCACTCAAGAAAAATTGTTATTAATGGTTTGGTTATCCGGACCATATAAACTTAAATGGTTTGGTTATGGTTTTTAAAAAATATTTAGTAGTTNTTGGTTATGGTTTTTAAAAAATATTTAGTGATAAATCCGGACCGGACCGTTTAAATATTATACATAATAAATAAATAATATATATTAATATAATTAACTAAAATTTAAATATTTTATATCTAAGAATATTCTTTTATGATAACAATTTAAAATTCCGCTTTATCAAAATTTTGTAAAGGGTTTGGTGATCTTTAGGAAAATTCTCATCGATATAAAATTAAATATATTAGAATTTCAAGTAAGTCTTTTTTTAAAATATATGAAAGTGAAAAGTTAAAAATAAAATCATTGAGTTTCTTTCGATTTAGTATAAAACATTTAAGATTATGAAAAAATTAAAGAATTTTTGAAATTATGATTCCATACGACTTAAAAGTATTACTCATAATTTTTAAACACAATAATTAATTTATAAAATATTAATTAGATGTCAAATCGTAGTTCGAAACTGGACCAAACCGTTTTTAAGTGATTTGGTTTATGTTGGTTTTTAAATTTTATTGGTTCGGTTTGATTTTGAATTTTAAAAAACTGTTATTATCGGGTTGATTCGGAAAATTGATGAATCCGGATCAAACCGGACCATGAACACCCCTAATTGAATTATATTTATATTTAAAAAGATAAAAGGAGGGAAAAGAAATATAAAACACGGAGGAAAATTAATATTTTATTAATAAAAATGAAATAAGCCATGTGTAGTGGTGCCCTAAAAATAAGACATATGATGAATGTCCTAATATTTTAGGATACCACTAGAACATTGTTATAACACCCATTTACTCAAAATGCTCTAAATTTTAGTTCAAAACATTATTGAACTTGCTCCAATAACGTGATTAAAGCACCATTAACCTATATAAAGGTGATATATGTATGTAATGAAGTTTCCCGCCGCATCAAATCTGAGCCAACTACTTTGATATGCATCTACTTTCGAATTAAAATGCATGGGTCCAACTATATATATGCCACATATGAAAATAATTAATACGGAGTATCTGAAAATAATTGACTTGAAATTTTTATCCTCAATAATTTAATGCATACGAATAACGGGGATACAGCTGTGAGCTGACCTTCTATAATTAAAATCACTCTCATCTGGACCAAATACAATATTATTAATTTAAACTTAATTTTCACGACGAAACGAGAAATATGCCCGGTCTAACGTTGACTCGCCCGCCACTGCATGTTTGCATGCTTATGATGAACGGACGCTCTTCTTCAACCAAACGTAGCTATCTAGGTTGTTAGGGATAGGCCTTCTTAGGTTTTATGGCTGTAACAACCCGCCATTTTCGGGTCATTAAACTTATAAAATTTAAAATACAATCCAATTTATTAATCCAAAATTCTATTACAAAAATAACTATTACAAAAATAACTATTAAAAAAGCGCAAGTAACAATGATAAGTCCACAATCAGTCTACTTCAAATCTAAGATCCTCGAAAACCAATCCACTTCATCCTCTCCTTGCACCAAACCTAAAATTATAAGTAATGAGCTATATAGTCCAATAAGTAACCAATCGATCTAACTAGTCGGACCAAGTAACAAGTAATAAATATAACAAAACATAATTTTCGACGCGATAACTGTACATATAACTTTTTGATACAATTTCACTTTCTTATTCTTATTCGATACAGGTTATACAGATAACCACATAAATAACAATAATTCAAAACCCATAATCTATGCCACGACCACTACAACCCGGTGACAACGGTCCTAAATTTTCAGAAAACTGGCACTACAATTCGGTGACTCGGTCCTAAGTTTTTATTCGTATTTTCACAAACCATGACATAAATCAGAGTTCCAAACTTATAGTTGACACACAACAGATAATAAGTCAACAATATATAGTTGACTGTTACATGACAATTGAAGTAAAGAGATTTCGCTGGATACGATTGAATCAGAAAAAACTAAGATTAGATCTATACTCGGGACTTATGGATGTTGTTCATAGAGGCGACTCAAATTGTGCAAAAGTGGGAAAATCAATTATTTTACCTTCAAGAGATATCTCCATACAACTTCCATATTTGCATAGGCAGATTTCAGAATGAAAAAGGCCACAGAGAACTCATTGTTTAAAACCAATTCAATACTCGAGTTTTGTATTAGTCATACGTTATTGCCATTTCAAACTCACTATTTTATAATTTCCACCTAGAGATTCTAAGAATCGAAGGTAGCTCAAAATATTTCTAAGTTTTATTGTCATTGCAAAGTTAATATTTTATAATTTCTGCCTAGAGGTTTTCGAATATTGCAGAATAGGTCCTCACTTTTTCTTTTTTTAAATGTATATTAATACGAGAAAGAATCACATGTGCCTACTCTACTCTTATTTTGATAGGTACGTACTAAATAATAAATATAGTGATGTATTTTTAGGAGTTCTTTAATAATAAAAAATAAAGTCAGACATGAATAAATTAGTATAAAACATAAATCATTGACTCAATAATTAGTATATCAATTATTTATAAACAATATCAAAAAGTTATATAATATTTTAGACAATAAACTATATGCAAATAGTTATATAAATAATTATAATTTTTAAATATGTTTAAAATATATATTATATTTACAATTAACATTAATTACAATTACAAAACAAAACATCAATATTAAAAGTAGTCACACAACAAAAACGAGATAATAACAATAACAAGACAAAATTCTAGAGCAATTCAAATTCTCACACAAAATTATAATTAGTAATTAAAATCATTTGATAATTATACAAGTGAATATAAATAAATCACAGTCTTTCCCACTCCAACCAAATTAATAACTCATGCCTAAATAATTCTTACCGCCTTAAAGCAAATAGGAGATCATAAAAAAAATCTTAAACAAATATTAATATTTTCACATTAAATCACCTTCATTTATTAATAAAGGGCAAAATATAAATAAAAATAATAATAGAAACGCAGTTAATCTAAACCAAATAAATAATATAAAATTAATATTATCAAAAAGACCAAATCAAAAATAAAGTAACTTTAATAATTCTGCACCCCAAAGGAACATAAAACCGAGACCATAAATCGATCACCGCCTTGAGATAAGATCTAGGCAGTGTATAATTAGTTCTAGATGAGTAAACAAGACAATCCTATATATAATACAACTAAATATACTAATTAATATGAAATTCGTACAATACTACCGCCTTTAGAAGATACATGCATTTAGAAATCTATTACAAAACACATTCCGAGTACACTTGGAATACCAATTTCATGGTGCATGGATGTAACCAGCATCTCTATATAAGACATACATGCCTAACAATACTAACAACTCTTATAGCATCGTCGTTATTAATTTGTTCTCAAGTTTTATATACCAAAATCAATCTATTCTTTTCTTCTACCATGAAATACTCTTTGTTAAACGCTTTGAATGACACACGTGACAACTGGAGGATCAGGGTAAGAATCTGCCAACTTTGGGAGTCAACTAATCCTCACAAAGATGATGAACTAATGAGTATCGACATGATCCTCATAGATGAAAAGGTTTATTCTTATGACTCATATGTTGGCAAATAACTTATATTCGTTCAAAAGTCTTAACAGTTTCATTATCATATATTTGGTTACAGGAAAATCTCATGCATGTAACAATCCGTAAGCACTTAACATCTCGCTTCAAACACCTGCTACAAGAAGGCTCTTTATATAACATCAAAAATTTAAGAATCGTACGGGCAACTGGCAGTTACAGACCCATATCAGGTGAATATAAAGTCCTCTTTTTAGCTACAACTTCACCCCAGAGGTTGGAAGAAGACAACGCCGAGATACCACTACATGGATTCTAATTTATCTTATCCGATGTCATCGAATCACGTCTCAATGATAAGACTGTACTCTCAGGTACTTGCAAAACCTATTTACTAATAATATATATATGTGTGTGTATAATTATTTGAGCTTATTTCAAAATCACATGGACCTGTACATAGATTAAATTCTTTTTAATAATGCAGATGTTGTGGGATATTTGTCTGGTATTGGTGGCATTGACATCGTTGACAACTGGAAAAAGAGAGATCTCTAGATTATAACAAATAAGTGAGTTATACGTAGTAACCAAACACAAGCGCACGTACACACTATTATATATTTTTCTAATTCAGTATTATCATTTGTTTTCTAATATAGTCTGAAATAACACTTTTTTTCCTTATCACAATAGCTCCGTCACTGCAATGATCACACTATAGAAAAACTTGAATGAGCAGTTCGATCCAAATTTGTACAAAGAAGACGGGGCACCATACATTATAATTGTTACCTCAACAACAGTTAAAAAGTTTAAAGGTAATAACTATTTAAACAAGTCAATATATGTATTGACGTCATGATCAACTATTGTTTACGATTATTACAAGTACACTATCATTGGTTATTACATACGTTCGCTTGAAAATCTATCATATTTTGTTTTATTAATTACTTGTAATCTCAATAATGATCTATACACACTACTAGGAAAACTGCATACAACATCAGTTGCCAACTGATGCCTGAGAAATTTTTGACCGATGTCTTCGCATGTGATGTTAAAAGTATATACTTTACACATCAGTTTTCAAGTGATGTTAAAACCAATTTTGGACATCAATTTTCTTATAAAAGTTGATGTTATAGCTATGTTTAACATCAGTTATTTTTATAAAGACGATTTACTAGTTTCTTTAAGACATCATATTTTATCTTTATATCANTATTAGCCAAAATCAATGCAACCAACTAACAAACGTATTCAACCACAACCAAACTATAGAAAAAGAACTGCTGCCACAAAATGAAATTTAAATTGCCAAACTCAATTGATATATATATATATATATATATCATTCTGAGTTTGATATATTATATTCACAGCAGGCTTTGTAGCAATAACAGTTTCTAGACATTCTAAGATTACAGTTTTCTTTACTACATCTTCCACCTCATCTACCTGAACACCTTCTGATTTTTCTGGAGCATCCACCTCATTCAGTGCAACAGTTTCTTGATTCTCCGCAACAGCTTCTGAAGTATTTTTCTCAATACATTCAATTTCTTCCAATATTGTAGCATGTATAAAAAAATTTGTGATGTTATTTCTTTAGGTTCAGATGATAGTGTCCTGTGTACATTGATATATATTAGCCAAAATCAATGCAACCAACTAACAAACGTATTCAACCACAACCAAACTATAGAAAAAGAACTGCTGCCACAAAATGAAATTTAAATTGCCAAACTCAATTGATATATATATATATATATATATCATTCTGAGTTTGATATATTATATTCACAGCAGGCTTTGTAGCAATAACAGTTTCTAGACATTCTAAGATTACAGTTTTCTTAACTACATCTTCCACCTCATCTACCTGAACACCTTCTGATTTTTCTGGAGCATCCACCTCATTCAGTGCAACAGTTTCTTGATTCTCCGCAACAGCTTCTGAAGTATTTTTCTCAATACATTCAATTTCTTCCAATATTGTAGCATNATATATATATATATATATATATATATATATATATATATATATATATCATTCTGAGTTTGATATATTATATTCACAGCAGGCTTTGTAGTAATAACAGTTTCTAGACATTCCAAGATTACAGTTTTCTTACTACATCTTCCACCTCATCTACCTGAACACCTTCTGATTTTTCTGGAGCATCCACCTCATTCAGTGCAACAGTTTCTTGATTCTCCGCAACAGCTTCTGAAGTATTTTTCTCAATACATTCAATTTCTTCCAATATTGTAGCATGTATAAAAAAATTTGTGATGTTATTTCTTTAGGTTCAGATGACAGTGTCCTGTGTACATTGATATATATTAGCCAAAATCAATGCAACCAACTAACAAACGTATTCAACCACAACCAAACTACNTAACAAACTTATTCAACCACAACCAAACTACAGAAAAAGAACTGCTGCCACAAAATGAAATTTAAATTGCCAAACTCAATTGATATATATATCATTCTGAGTTTGATATATTATATTCACAGCAGGCTTTGTAGTAATAACAGTTTCTAGACATTCCAAGATTACAGTTTTCTTACTACATCTTCCACCTCATCTACCTGAACACCTTCTGATTTTTCTGGAGCATCCACCTCATTCAGTGCAACAGTTTCTTGATTCTCCGCAACAGCTTCTGAAGTATTTTTCTCAATACATTCAATTTCTTCCAATATTGTAGCATCTATATTACTCAAAACTGCATTTTCAGCTTTTGAACATTCAACACTATCCATATCATAAGGCTAAGTTGTCAAAGATATCATTGCATTGTCCATCATAACTGGAAATGCATCAGAAACCATGATTGAACCACCTTCATCTTACAAGATTACTATTTCTTCGACATTGCTTATAATGAAAGAAAAACAAAAGAAAATAAAATGGTAGCCAGTGGTAAATCTTTACCTTGGGGTATTGTAGCAAGAACACTTGCATATATCTCAGTAGGCACAGAATTTTCTATAATGCCTTCAGTCACTTTCTCCTTAAAATCACAAACAGGGGACATCATTGTACCACCATCTTTGCCTTGTGAATCTAGTTCAATTACGCATGGTGCATCAACAATATATGTTTTACCAACCACATCAATTTTATCTGGAGGACTTGTTTCTATGCAATGATTTCATATCAAATCACACATAATTAGTATATACAGTGTTTAACTAAAAAATAATAATTGTGGGGGTTAAAAATGATTAAAAATATATAAGCCAATACCCATCCATAATAATTCATAATTGTAATTGCCTTAATAGAAGCCATAGATCCGACTAGTTCTTATTTACTGTACTTGCAACATTGAGTACATAAAAAAGACAACACAAATTTTAGCAATATTGCTTAGCCTAAAAACAAAGAAAATGGAAAAATAGCATCCAGCGGTGATTCCTTACCCAAGGGTTCTGCAACACTAGAATGAATTTCAGTAGGCAGTGCATTTTCTTTAATGCTTTCTTCAGTGTCTTTCGTCTTAAAATCAATAACTTCAGGAGCTAAGATATTGTCCAACACAGCTGTCCTCTTTGGCAAAACAACAGTTGGCTCATCAAACATAACAGTAACACCATAGACATTAGCATATATATATTCTAAAATAACCTTAGCAAGACGTACTTAGCAACACACTACCAAACCTAAATTAAGAAACTAAATAAAACTATAATCACAACACATACAACCACAATCAAAAGAGTTAAATTCAACAAATCATTTCACACCCGAGATAATTGAACTATCGTATTTAAAAAAAAAAGCTAAGCAATACCACTAATTCCACCACAACATTACACAATCCACATAAAACAGACAACTTTACGCACAAACCTATATAATTATAATCCATACACGAAAAACATAGAAAATCATCAAAATCGAAATAAAGCACAAGACTTTAAGAGCCAAAATAATCAATAACCAACAAAACCACAAAAATCAATTAAAAAAAGACTTGGAATTTCTCAAGGCTCGACTTTATAGATATCGATCTCGGAGATGGCGTCAAATAACAATGTTTTTTTACAAATCTTACGGCGAAGATAGTAGCTAACGAGTTCTTCATCGGTGGGATGAAATCGAAAGCCAGGTGCAAGTGAAGCTGAATCTAAGAAGCTAGGGTTTTGAAAATAGGAGTTTGGAATCACCTAATTAACCCCAAACGAACTAATTACTAATCAATCTTAACTTCGAAAACTAGGATTTTGAAAATCAATTTGTAAATCTAGGGTTTTGAACTGCGACCAAAGATTTGTGAGAGAGATGATGAAATGGTAAGATATGAGAGATGATGTGTTGGTGAGATGGTAGATAGAGAGATTTGCGAGAGAGAGTGTCGCGAGAGAGAGAGAGAGTATTTGGGGGGGGGAATGATTTTTGTCTAAGGGGGAATTATTTGGGTAATAAGCTGGGGGAATTATTGACCCGCTTTTTTTATTTTTTTCGAACACAACTTTAGACATCGGGTTTTTTACCAAGCGATGTCATAAATACGCTTTAACATCGTTATATACAAAGGCGATGTTAAAAATGTTAGTAATTGTGCCCTAGAGACAATTACTTTTATATTTTAAAAAATATATTTTATTATTAAGGATTATATTTTATTGATTATGTTTTATTTACTTCGTATAAATTGAAAGTATAATAAATGTTCTTGGAATTTTGATACGTATTATATATCTTTAAGTATGTGACTTAAAAATGAGATTATATGAATAGTATCTTATTTTTAAAATTCTCAAGTCGAGTNTTATTTATTATGTTTTATTTACTGCGTAATAAATTGAAAGCATAATAAATGTCCTTGGAATTTTGATACGTATTATATATCTTTAAGTATGTGACTTAAAAATGAGATTATATGAATAGTATCTTATTTTTAAAATTCTCAAGTCGAGTATTATTATTTAAGGACAATAATAATGCAATAAGACTGGTATGTTTGTTGACATATGACCACATCTCATTGGTCATAGGTATGGGGATACTAAAGTCAAGAACATAAGTGCATGTATCAATGCATGGCACTGGAATGACCCGCCGTGAGATTCTACATGTTAATAAGTGTCATAAGAAATTCTCACTGTGATAATGATGTAATGATCCCCTTACTTGAAATCATTATATATCTATACGAGAATTAATATACTTTGATTACACTAAAAGTTACCTTTAACCGGGTGATGATAAAAGTGGACATTGGGTATATTATGAATCGTATGAGAAATATGAATGATAGATAAATGATTTAACCTTCTTATTTAGGAGTGATATTATCGGTCTCTTGATTGCGTGAGACTATAAAATGCATGACCGTGCTCAAATGTTGATTTGTTTAATAGTCTACTCATTGATCAAGGAAACTCGAATTAAACGTTGAAGATGATGACACGAAACATGCCTCGAGTTTGATCTATAATATAAGGTTAAA
>QRFB01004278.1:2775-26749 GCA_008931105.1 Oenanthe javanica | reverse complement strand
ATTAAATTATGAAGAGGATGACACGAGACATGCCTTGAGTTTAATCTATAATATCAAGATTAAAGGGATTATATTACATGGAACATTATTCCGAAAGGCTTAATCGAATCACTGATTTTATTATTATTACTTGGATAACAATGATGTATTACTAAATGTCGCTCATTGTTTACAATTTTAATTAGATATTAAAATTGTTTCCAACATAATAATATCCTACATGGTCACACACAAAGAATGCTANATAACCTACAGGGTCACACACAAAGAACGCTTGAAGGAGAAATAATTTAAATTATGAATTTAAATTAAATAAGTAATTTATTTTATTTATGATATTAATTAAGTATGACTTAATTAATTATATAAATAGAATAAATGAATTACTTAAACTAATTCCAAAATTAGTAATTAATTAATTAAGTGAGACTTAAATAAATAATTTAGAATTTTGGATTAATATTAATTATAATTAGATTATAATTAGAAAACTTATTCCTCTCTCTATATAATCTCTTTATGGACTGATTTAATAAGAAACACATATTTTTCTAAAACTCTAGCCGTTTTGAGAAAAGAGAAAGATAGAGGGAGAGAACATTACAAGAAAAGTGTTTGTGTGGATACCGTAGAGCGTAGATCACGAGAGCGGGATACATGGTGATTAAACAAGTTTTGGACCTCCATTAATCTTCCATTAATGAACTGTTAAAGTTTTTAAGGTATTTGTTCTTTATCTCCGAATTAAATTTTTATTTTTGCATGGATCATGCAGAGGGTTTTGATTTATATTACATTTTGTATTTATTTTTCGCGTTTTTCCGCTGCGTTTGTGCCTCGAAACCCTTCAAAAAAGACCTTTAACATCGGTGGTTTCTACAACCGTTGTTAAAGGTGTGATGTCGTATCCATTTTTTCTAATAGTGATAGGTGCCTTTTGTTTCTCTTCTACAAATAATAGCAAGATATACATGAATCTGGACACCCTGTACATGATGTCACTCAGAGAAAGATTTGCCCAACACTCTAAAATATTGAAAGTTACTGAAACCTCAAATTCTAAAAAACTTACTCTAGAGGAGAAAATGTTCTACCACGGGATGACGATTAAAGAGTTGGTGGATGCCAAGTGGAATGAAAATCCAAAGGTTATTATTTCTCGATCATACATCTACTAACTAATTACGCTTCGTCATATGTTTCTCACATAGTTCATACCATATTTTACCAAATATAGGAGTACATTGCGACTGTGAGGGGAAAGATATCCCGAATCGATAACAAGTTTGGGTGGTACTATGTGTCCTACAAATCATGTGAGAAAAATATCGTATCTAAAGAGGGAATTTATACGTGCAACAAGTGTCAAATAATTATTGACTACCCACTTACAATGTAAACAAACATTACAAATTTATGTTTAAATAATGCATTACACACTAAATTTAATTTTTCACTTTTGACACTCACAGGTTCATGGTACAGGTATATGTCGAGGATCATATCGGAATTATAACTTTAACACTATTTAACAATGTAGTTGAGCGTCTACTCGATACATCAGCTAAGAAGTTGGTGAACAGATTATCCTCCGGTGACGATGATTTTTCCAAAGAGTTTCAGACCCTTTTGGGAAAAGATTTTATATATAAGCTAAGACTGAATCACTATAACTTCAATGAAGATTTTGCAAACTACTCAGTATCTGAAGTGTATGAGCCCAATGAAAAATTGGAACGAGATTATGAATCAAAGAAATCGTAGCAGGTTAGTTACAATTAATAAATAGAGTACATATGTTGAAAATCATTATCATCGTTGATATACAATATTTTTTTTCTTTTAACTTCACCAAATCATTGTGTAGGTGCATGATAATTTGGAAGACGATATTGAACATGATCATGAGAAGAATCATTTTCAAGATAAGAAGAAAAATAAATCAGTGGCGGTGGATGATGAAGAGACAATGAAGAAGATAATGATGACAATAATTTCAAAGTTGACCGTGTAAAGGCTGCTCTCCCAGACAAGAAGAAGAGGAAGATGATACTGATAAATGAGGATGAGGATGACAATGAAGTTAGCCCTATTAACAATTAGTATTAAACACCAGTTTATATCATTCTGCATGTTTGCTTTCAGACTTATTATTTTTTATTTATATTGGTTTTAGACATTACTATTTACAAGCTTGTGCTGATACATTACTATTCTATTAAATATATTTTAATTGATATTTTATGTGAAATTTTTTATTTAAAATTTTCTTGAGTTGAGAATTTATGTTGGTACATCTAATATATTTTTAAGTCAATGTTTTATTGGGTTTACATTTTTTTATTTATAATTTTGATAAAATTATCTCCGATTGTTAGAAAATAAAAAAACTTATATTCAAAAAAATATAATTAGAACAAAATAATATTTATTAATTAGACTACTAATTAGAAGTTAAGTAGTAATTTAAATCATAACTTAAAGACAAGTACTAAATTGATTAGACTTTTCTTTTCTTATTAGGCTACTAATCAGAAGGCAAGTAGTAATTAAATACTTCTAATTAATCATTTTAATTAATCGAGGTAAAAATCAGCAAGCAATTGAGATTATTATTTTTAAATAATAATTATTATTATTCAAACAATAAAATTATTATATCGTTTCAAATTGTTATATAAATAAATCTCAAATGCTCCTAAATCGTGAACAATTCAAATTATAATTTAAAATACTTTATAAAATAGTTTAATTAATTGTTTCCTATTTTTTATTAAATTATAAATTTGATTTCATTAATTTTAATTACCTTTTAAACGCCGCCGTGAAGCGCGGTTTTTTCGACTAGTTTACTATAATTGAGATCCAAACGACTTCTAGTATTTGACTGGATTCTTAATTAGCAACCTTGCCGACACTCCTAAGTACTTAATCGGTTCCTAAATCTTAATCATTCTATAATATAGATGGTTTTATATTTCGAATCATATATAACTACTACTTTTTTCTGTATAAATGTGTTCTTATATTGAATTACTGCAGTGTAAAAAGATCAAAAAACAAAGTATATATCTATATATAATATGTTGGTGTAAAAAGTTAGCTGAGTCGGAAGTTTGAGTATATATAGGGTTTTATATATATCAGTTTAATGATTCTAAAGTTATCATTAGATAAATATGTAAAGTTAACATTTATTATAATATAATATCAATGTTACTTTTGTATATATAAATGACAAATTCTATTATTACAAAAATGTTATCTACTTTTTATACTCAAAATGATAATAACTTTAGCTAAGGTATTTAAAGTTAATTTTAGATACTTTTTTACCTATATATATTTGTAACAAAAAAATTATGATTTATTAATAAATTTGAGAAATATTGATAATATTGATAGTTTATTTTATTTAAAAAATATAATTTAATGATTTTAATGTATATTGAAATATATAAAATGTCCAATTCTAAAATTTTGCGCAATGCCAGCCACGCCTAACACGTGAAATGGTTGCATAAGAATGTTATGCTCAGTCTGAAATACAATCATGAAGTTGAAAGTATCAGAGATTCCTAGAGGCATATCATCAGAAAAACTTCCTTGACCAATTGGGTAAATCAAGACAACAACAGTAGCAGGAACTGAATATGCAACAACAATCAAAGCTCGCATACCCAGGATGGAAAATGTTTGCTACCGCCCTTGTGCTTTGTTTACTGATAAGCAGCAATGATAGCAAGGAAGAAGACTTGAAGAGTGCCAAGGTGATAGGATTTGAATTAGAATATAATTAAAATTTAAAAACATTGTGAGAAATGGGTCTGAGATCACTGCACATGCGCCTGATGCTGGAGTGTTTTTGTATTACCGTAAATTTTAAGATATAAATTATAAATGCAGAAATTAGTTACATAATACTACCTCTGTCCCGGCCAAATGTTTACAGTTGATCCGGGCACGGAGACCAACAATAGTGGGTGTAATATTGTTGAAATAAATGAAGTAGTGGGTGTAATAGCAGTGGCGGACCCAGGAATAAATTTTAGTGGGGGCACAACGTATAAATAAAAACATAGAACTAATAAAAGATGTGTAATATTATAGATATTAGGATATTAGGTTTGTCTTTTTCAAATATACGGTTTGTCTTTTTCAATTAAGATATTAGGGTTTTTTTATTTTTTTGTTCACCCGGTTCACCACTCTGTTCTTTTTACACTGATTTAGACTTTGGACTTAAAGCTAACTTGGTTTTTATTGGATTGGGTTTGCTAAATATTAGAACAAAAAATATAAATGAAATGGGTTGGGCTAGATAAATGTTTGACTATTGGGGTACCACTATTTAACTAGTGGGGGTACCCTATTTTGGACTTTATATATTAAGGTATTGGGTTAAAATTCACTGGGGGCCCATCCCCCCATTACCCTATATGTAAGTCCGTCCCTGTGTAATAGTATAAAGTGTTAAAAAGTGGAGTGAAGTAGTGGATGTAATAATATATTTTATTGTTAAAAATTACTATTTTAATTAATGTAAAGAATTGGTAGGACGTCCCAAAAAGAATTGTATAAAGAAATTGGAGAAACAGATGGAGTAACAAATATACTCATATATGTTATAATTTAAATTTTTAACCTAAAAAAATTGCTTGATACATGCTCATTTTTAATGTACTAAAATGAGATTGCCAATTTTCAGTACTAAATTTATTATTTTGAACCAAATCCCCTGTTACGTAAAAATTAAAGCAATAAGATAAATAAATGTATATATAGTAAGAGAAGGAAAAGACAAAATTTTATAGCTGTAAAGATAAATAAGAACCAAATTCATAAAAAGTGCTTAGGGATCTCGGATAACAACTTCAAAACACAAATTCCTTCATTTTTTACTTCATATATAAAGTAATCTTCCTCCAACGTATTATTACTCTGTCTTCAAATTTAAAATAATTCACGGTACAACTTCAAATTTGGAGGAACACTGTATATATGAAATAATATATTTTTTTCCCAAAACATCCTCAATATTGTATATTTTACCATTTGCTTTTAGTTGAAAAAAAGTGAAAATTTAAAAATAAAATTATTTTAAAATATAGTAATGGTCGGATATAGCGTTAAATCCTCTGCGCGATTTTTGGTGTAGAGTATCTTGATACATAAACAACACACATTCGTATATTCCAGGATAAAAATATTTATATTTTTTTATTCAAAGTGCAGCTATAGAACCGCGTTTGGCTAGGAAGAATAGACAGAGCCAAGCCAGAAGGAGACACTTGAGTTTAGGCAGCCGACACGCCAACATACACAGCCTGTCCAAAACTAAATTTACCGTAAAACATGCCACCCAAACAACGCCTTAACTACCACGACTACCACAGTACTTCTAACCTTTCTACTGTGAAATACCAAAACCAAACTCTATTCTCCCTTTTATCTTCTCTCTTGTTTTTATTCACACAAAACAAACGCTACCCACCAAATATAAGTAGGCATCAAACACGCAGCTGGAAATTTCGGGTTGCCGTTCGGGTTGATAGACTTGGATCAATTCAACCTGAACCCGACTCGAAATTTTAATCGGTTAGAATATTCAACTCGAACCCAATCCAAATTACCTATGAGTAAACCGAACCCGATCCGAAATAATTATAATTTATTAATAAATATAAATAAAAATAATAATAAAATAATTATTTTATTATAAAAAATATTTTCAATAATATTTAAATAATAAACTAATATATAAATAATCTTAAATATATTTAATTTATATTATATATATAATTTCGGATATTTCGGGAGAGTTTCAGTAATCCGAAATCAACCCGGTTTTTTTGGTCAATTTCGGGTCACCCGAACTTGAAAAACTCCCATCAAAATTTATATTTTTCGGGTAGGGTACAAAATTACGACCGCTTACCGCATATTTAATTATGTAANGCGTACCGCATATTTAATTATGTACACGTCCAATTCTATAACTACGGAGTCGGAATATTAGATAGAGAGTGATTTTCAATTACCATATTTTCCCTCTTAATTGGTGATGTCCAAATTTTAAACCCTTGCATAATTATCACATTAACAAGACATTACTTGTTTACGGAAATACTTATATAGCAGTAATCTTGTCTTATTGCCTTCAAAATTTCAGTTGTTTGATCTATCTTTCGCACCTTTAAAGATGCACATTACTTACTCATATTTTAGATAATTTATAACAAAATTATATATTAATATAAATTAAAATTTTAAAAATATTTTATTGAGGCCTCGTTTTTTGTTTTCAAAAACAACCAAAATGTTTCAGCCAGCCTTATTTATTAATATATAAATTATATATTAAAATCTAATGAATATTCATTTATATAATTTAAGAATTTAATATTTTTTTATTTATTAATGCGTTTAACAAAATTTCTCAAGTTAGGATTAAAAGAAATTAGTACTCAAATTTAATAAGACTAGTGAAAAAAACCACGTTTCGCGGCGGCCTTATAATAAATTTTAAATTTATTAAAATTAAATCAAATAATAATTTCAATATATATATATATATGTGTATTATAATTCACAATTTACTAATTTGTTATGATCATAAGATATTTTTTTCTCCCTACGTCGCTAACAATATCACTGTCGACCTTTCTTCCGAAATATGTTTGAATCGAAAAAGTATATGCTTTCGAATCGTTGCATGGATAAAATTTTCCTATCATAAACTAAAGTATCAAAGAGTTAGTACGAATACGTAATTATAATAAATTAATAAATAACAAAAATTTATTAATTTTCTCATTAATTAAAATCACGTCAAGACTAAATTGATCTCATGCATGTTTGTGTACAGTTTGCCTCCCACATCGTGCATACTCTCACTCTTATCATCCAATCGTCACTATTATTATTCAAAACATTAAAGAGAGTGTAATTCTTGATATATTAGACGCAGAATGTAAATAGTTTTGTAATAAATTTGTTGTGATTTACTTTTTGATATTTGATCTTCAATTTATATAAGTAATGATCTATTATTTTTTAGATGAAAACACATTTAATTTAGATAAAAGAATAAAATTAATTTTTTTATTATAGATATTATCTTTTAAAAAAATCAAAATAGTTTTAATTTTTAATAATATAATACATTTTCTAAAATTTCTAATTATCTTATGTATAATAATGTCTATTCTAAAATTTTGAAACTTACTTTATGAATAATAATAATTTACTTGATTTGAGGAGAAAGTTTAGGAGAATGTAACGTAATTCAGGTTTTTTTATTTATAATTTAGAGAAAGTTTAGGAGAATGTAAAATAACTTAGATTTTTTTATAGTTTTTAATATTTACTAATTCAAAAATTCGAGGAAATTAGAAAAATACATTGGGACGATTTGGGAGCACCACCTAGCTGCCCTCGTCTTCTCCTTTATATATATATATATATATATATATATATTGATGATTATTTATTTATCAAATTTCTACGGTATTTGGTATAAAATTTAAACAAAAAACACAAGTTTTGAAAGAAAGGAGTAATAAAGTCAATACATTTAATTATTAAAAATGTAAATAACGGTCCTCCCAGAAAAAAATTGTACTCTAATATAGAGTAGCAAGATTAGGAGCCCGTTTTGCTAATTTAAAATTGTGACTTATTATTTAAATTGACTTAAAGTAATAAACCGGGATTTTAAAATATATATTTGAGTAATTTTCACTTATGAGTTTTAAAAAATATAAAAATAAAAATAAAAGTGATTTATGAGTAACTTATAACATATAGATAACTTTTATTAAAATAAGAAAATAAAAAAAACAAGTCACCGAAAAAAGTATCTAATACCTACTTCTGACTTTAAGTCAGTTTCTGGTTTATTTGTGACTTCAGTTTCTGGTTTATTTGTGATTTTAAGTCTGCTTCTGACTTATTATACAAACAGAAATTTTTCAGTTTAAAGTCAAAATAAACTATAAGCTTTATTTGACAAACATGGTCCAGATAAATGAGCTTAAGAGCCAAAATCGTGACTTATGACTAAAAGTGTCTTAACGTGATAAGCCGAGAACTTAAAATGCATTTTGGAGTAATTTTATATTATGAGTGACGTATAAATATAATAATAAAAATAACTTATAAATAATTTATGACATACGGATAAATTTGATCAAAATAGGAAAAAAACTTAATTGAAAAAAGTATTAATAATTACTTTTGATTTTAAGTCGGTTTTTAACTTATTTCAGAATTCCTGATTTATTACGATAACATACATAAATACCTCTAAATATCACGTAATAAGACCGTAAGCGTTAGCCTTTTCTTACCACACAGGGGACAAGAGGAGCAGGAGGATTACAAATACACAGGCACAAAAGTAAAGCAGCGGGGTTGGACTCTATTTATTACTGTATGTATTATTCACATGTGAAGAAGTAGAGAGAGAGAGAGAGAAAGCTCCATTTGTACAGAGAGAAAAGAAACCCTTGAAAACAAATAAATAAATAAAGAAGAAAGGCAGTTGTAATTGTAGTAAAATAGTTGTCCCCTCCATCTACAAGTATCCATTCTCATCTCTCACTCTAGCGCCATGGATTATCAGATCTATGGCGCCTTTCTCCCTCTCCTCTTTCTCTCTCATCTCTCTCTCACATTCTCTGCATTGCCCACTCAAATCAATTCCAACTCTGTCCTCGTCGCTCTCCTCGACTCCCGATACACTGAGCTCTCCGAGTTTGTTGAAAAGGCTCTCCTCTTGCAAACCCTAGAAAAGGCTGTTACTAAGCACAATATCACCATTTTTGCACCCCAGAATGAGGCGTTGGAGCGCGATATTGACCCCGACTTCAAGCGCTTTCTACTTGAACCCAGAAATCTCAAGTCGCTGCAGAACCTGTTGTTGTTTCATATTGTGCCTCACCGAGTCAACTCGGTGCATTGGCCGGTGAGGCACAAGACGCTTTGTAAGGACGAGGATACTCATTTGTCGTTGCGGTTGGGTTTGGAGAATGAGTTTTTTGTCGGTGAGGCTAAAGTGACCCGACCCGAAGATGTGACCCGACCCGATGGGGTGATCCATGGGATTCAGAGGCTGTTGATACCCAGATCTGTACAAGAGGATTTTAATGCAAGGAGGAGTTTGAGATCCATTTCCGCGGTTTTACCCGAAGGAGCTCCGGAAGTTGACCCGAGAACCAACCGCTTGAAGAAACCCGCTCCGGTTCCTGTCGGTGCTCCACCGGTTTTGCCCATTTATGACGCGTTAGCTCCGGGACCTTCCATTGCTCCGGCGCCGGCTCCGGGTCCTGGTGGAGCTAAGCATCATTTCGACGGCGAGAGTCAGGTAAAGGATTTTATACAAACACTGCTACATTATGGTGGTTATAATGAAATGGCGGATATTTTAGTTAATTTGACTTCGTTAGCTTCGGAAATGGGGAGATTAGTTTCCGAAGGGTATGTGTTAACTGTGTTGGCACCCAATGACGAGGCGATGGCCAAATTGACTACTGATCAGTTAAGTGAGCCTGGTGCACCCGAACAGATAATGTATTATCATTTGATACCCGAGTATCAAACGGAGGAGAGTATGTATAATTCTGTCAGGAGATTTGGGAAGGTGAACTATGATACTTTGAGATTGCCTCATAAGGTTGTTGCTGAGGAGGCCGATGGGTCGGTTAAGTTTGGACACGGGGACGGTGCTGCGTATTTGTTTGATCCGGATATTTATACTGATGGGAGAATTTCGGTTCAGGGGATTGATGGGGTTTTGTTTCCGGTTGTGGAGGAGACAAAACCGGCTAAGAAATTTGTTCCTGCTGTGAGTAAAGTTGCTGCCAAACCAAGAAGAGGTTTGTTTCTTTAGTTTGAAATTCTTTTTTCGTGGATAGATTTTTACATTATAGAGTTTTAGTAATCTAATTAATGTATGACAATTTTTAGTGTGATGATTAACTTGATTGGTATGGGTTGCTTATATGAATTTAGTTTGCGTTTACGAATTGTGTGTTAATTAGTAGAATTAAGCNTTTTTAGGATGATCCTGGTGCATGAGTAAAAAATAAAGGGAAAGGATTTGCTTGCATTGAAGTGAACCCTCAAAAGATATAAGTTTCGTTGGTTATAAATACTGTAATTACTCATCATTTTTTTGTTGTATTTATGTTTGTTTTTTTCCCTTTCTTTTTTGCCTCTTCCTCTTTGTATGCACAAATATAAAAATCCTCGAAGAACATGTTTTGGTACTCTGTATCTGGCAGTTGTGTGTTCTTTCTAGTTTTGTTTTTAACACTATTGTTTGTGCATCAATAGCCTGTGAGTCAATATAACACTAGTTGCATTATTCTTTTATTATATTCTTGGTGGTGTTATCTTATGTTGGGAGAAATGGAAATGGCCGGTGACTGACCGCCCGGTCGTGTTTATATGGTTTTTTAATTGTGCTGCCGGTGTAGTGTCTTTGGTGAATAAAGGCAGGTGGGTGGATGGTATCATTCAGAAGGTGCCAAGAATTTTTCATAACTTTGAAGCAAAGGAAGTAGATGCATATATTGTAGTGTATTATCTTAAAAGGTAAAAATATATCAGTGACACAATAATTGTTAATTCTAATTCAAGGAAAAAGGGAAGCTAATTTAGGTTTGAAGAAAAGAATGGAGGGAATATGTACTGTATATAATTTTCACAGGTTCTCTGTTGATGATTAGTTGAATGATTGATCATCTTCAACAGCCGGGAGGGGACTGACTACCTTGCCTGCTTCAATATAAATTCTAGTGAAATATAATAATAATGTTGTGGGGATCACAATCTGACGTTGATCATATGTTCATTCTTTCTACAAACATACATAACTCCAAATATATATGGGCCACTTTGAAGTGAAACGGCTAATTAGTGACAGGTAGACTGGGCCAAGCCTACCCATATAGCAAAAGCACTTGGGCAAGTCCTAGAATGGGCCTACCAACTGCATTAGTGCTACTGCTACTATAAAATTTTTTTACTTGTTTTAACAGAACAAATTAAAATAGAATCAATGCAAAAAGGAGATACTACAGGAGAAAAAAGATATGATTAGAGATCCAGTTAAAAGATGCAGCACAATACATGACATGTGTGCAGTTTGATGTAAATTTTAGTGTAAGTAGATCGGAGATGATTTTAGAAATAATGTAACTTCTACACTATTTAATATAAAAATCAAATCAAAATAATGTAACGGAGTGAAGATGCTCCGATTACTCGCAAGAACCACTTTTGGCCATATCCTTCATTCAGTGCAACTGCTTAAAAGCCTGTATGGTTGACTGACAACCTAGCTAGCACACACACAAGATTGATTATGTTTATTCTTTGCTTTATTCACCCGTTCTAGCTGCACTTTTGGTGCCGTGCCCTCCCGGTTATAATTTTTATTTATTATATAAAACAGAGAAAAAAAGCAACAAGAGAGAAGCCTACTTCAATATATTACTAATATATATATATATATATATATATACACAAACTTATAACCCGTGCTCCGCACAGGGATGAATGACTAATATTTAGATAAATTTATTTTTTATATTATATTTTATTGATATTTATTATAAAATTTTATAATGTTGAGAATTTATGTTAATATAATATAATATTATCTGTGAGTTGTATAAAAGGAGGACTATCGGGGGGTAGGGTTGTATGTTATTATATAATAATATTTATATATTAATATTCATAAAATTTAATGATATATTAAATAAAATTATAGGATAAGTAGAATTCTTAAAATAGAAAATATAGAATATAATTTAAATATAATATAATATTATACGTGAGGATTTATATAAAAGGAGTACTACCGGGCTTAGAGTTGTATGTATGATATATATATATATATATATATATATATTTTAAAATTAGATTTTATTAAAATTGAATGGTTAAGATCATTTTTATAATTCAAGGTTAGGATCTTTTCTATGATTCACGTTCGACCAAAACTTTTAATCTTTCGGCTATAATAATAGGGTCTTTTTTGTGTGTGCCAAGAGCACCCATTAGTCACTTATTTTCATGGCATTTTGATGAGGTGGTTTTTCTTTATTAGAATTTTTTGTGCATTCAAGGTCCATCATCATTAATAAGTAGTAGTCGATCAAAATTTAGCAACTCATCGGCACACGTTAGAAAAACCTATAATAATACAGTGTGTATATATATATATATACACACACCTGTATTTAAATACTTAAATACAAAAGGCTCGTGCATCTTTACATAGATTAATTACTACTGTATAATAGTTAGATATCCTTGGTGGGATCTGGCCGGTTACTCCCGGATATCGCACAGCTAGTAGAACAGTATGAAAGCAGGTTAACAGGGGTGTAGTGTAGTGTAGTGTAGTGTTGTAATCTCTCCGTTTGATAATGCAAGTAGGTAAATGCTTCCAGGAAACCAAGAGTACATGCCGGCCCATCCATCCATCCATCCGTGACACAAAACTTACAATCAAACAACCAATATTATTTAGTCTCCCTGGTCCTTACTTCTAGGTTGAACATGTTACCCAAATAATCTGACCACTTATCCCAAATAATTGGTACACGTCAACTGGCAACAAGTTCTAGCTAGAAGAAGATGCACAGTAATATCAGTTTGGTATAAGGTTTCAGTCGTCGACGGGTACAAATGGTGGAGGACGAGTTACCTACTGTGATCCCTTTCAATATCATATATCTCGTTTTATTTAACATATTTAATTTTTTGTATATATTATAATTGTTTTTATTTTATTGTGCATATTACTTGTCCCATCCGTCTGGATCTTTTTGAAGTACAGTATATCCTATCTTACCATGAATATAGTAGGTATGTTTGGATTTTACGTATATGTCAATGCATTATTATAAAAAGTGAAAATCGGGCTTAATCGATCGAGGCATCTAATAAGAATCAATCAGAATGCTTAATCGGGATTAATTTAATATTGTTATATATATATATATATAGGGTCCTGCTCAAATAGAAAATAACTTAAAATAGAAAATAGAAAATAAGATCAACACCACATATTCAATTTAATCTAATTGGCAAGGGGGAGCATCCACACACAAATCAAATACACCCTCATGCACTCAATCTCACATAATCCCTCCGTTTTTAATTTGATTTTTCCCGTTAATTAGTGAACTTTTTTTCAAATCTAACTTCACCACATTTTTCTCCATCTCCCAACAATTAGTTTGCATACCATATGTGATATATTCCGGTGACTTTTATTTTTTCGACGATTTCCATTATTTTTTGTGAACCCAGGATATATAATTTAGTGATTTCTGTAATACAAATTAGTGATTTCTATAATACAAATTAGTGGTTTCTGTAATATAATTTAGTGATTGAAGTTTGAATCTGATAAGTGACGAATTTATTTTAATTATAAATTATATTTGCCGAAATATAGCACATATGGTATGAAAACTGATCGTTGGGAGATGAAAAAAAATGTGGTGAAGTTAGATTTGAAAAAAACTTTGCCAATTGACGGGAAAAATCAAATTAAAAACGGAGGAGAATAGATGGGATTGTGTGTGTGAGGGTGTATATAATTTGTGTGTGGGTGTGGCAGGTATAATGATAATGTTTTCTATTTCTCATTTAAGCTGTTTTCTATTTGAGCAGGAGCCTATATATATATATATATATATATATATATATATATAAGTAATTATTTAATAAAATCTATAAAATTTTAAAATAAGATAAAATAAATTTACAAGTTAAATAATTGAATTTATAATATTTTTTTNATATATATATATATATATATATATATATATATATATATAATATTATATATTTAAGTAATTATTTAATAAAATCTATAAAATTTTAAAATAAGATAAAATAAATTTACAAGTTAAATAATTGAATTTATAAATATTTTTTAAAAAAAATTTCAACCGATTAATTACCAATTATTGATCGAATTACCTTTTAAGAATGAAAAAACTTCTCCTAAGGATGAACCTAGGCAAGTTACCAAAGATTATAATAATTTTGTATATAAAATTGAGTGACATTTTTGTAATAATAGAGTACATCCTTCGTATTCACAAAAATAACTCTGCCGTGCTATTCTTTTTTCTTTTGATCTTATATAGTTATTATCTAAGATTATCCTTAAGAGTATTAATCTCGAATGAGAATTGATTGTAATATATTAATTAGGTTTAGTTGAAATTGTATTTATATATTAATTAGGTATTTTAAAATATATAAATATTCTTTTTTAAATGAAATTTTGATAATAACAATAATAAATTATATTAAAATTTTAAAGTAAAAATAAATATTAAATAAAAGTGAAACTAATTCATAGACAACTTTAAATAAGTATAATGAGTTAATGACGGACAATTCTAATAAAAATATGTCTAACAATTCCATGTCATTTTTTTGAAAATTTTATGTAACCTGTGTGCACCTAACAGTTTTGTTTTAAGATTAACGAGATTTAGGATTACGTGGTGGCCCTTCTTCCTACGAGGCAATAATACGGGTTATAATTTCAGGTTATTTTCGTATTTTAAACGTGTTAGTTGTGCGTAGGGGTGTATATGGGTCGGGTTGGCCGGGTTAATTATGTTTTAGTAACTCAATCAAATTAAATCGGTTTCAAAATTTTCAACCCAACCCTATTTATAGTATCTCGGTTTGGGTCGGTTTGAACGGGTTATATAATAAAAAAAATTCTCAATAATAATAACAAGAAGAACTGAACTGATAAAACAATTAGCATAACTCATATTACAGTCAAAAAATTATCCACTGTTTTAATTGGGTTGGGTTGGGTCAAAAAATCTAAAACTCATACCCAACCCATCTAAATTGGGTTAAATAAATTTTCACCCAATTATATATCAGGTTATGAAAATACGGGTGGGGTCGGCTGAGAATAAGATCGGGTAGGGTCAGTTTTTTCACCCATGTAAACCCGAGTTCTGTGTCATGCTAACACTTAAAAACTTTTTGATAAAAGAGGTAAAATATTTGTCAAAAAAGAAAAGGTTCAAGTTGGGATGACAAAAAAATCCGATTCGATAAATTTACCGGATCCGATTTTTTAGATTTGGATTTGGATTTAATTTTTAAACCAGAAATTTTTTGGATTTGGATTTGAGGCATACCGATCTCAAACTCGATCCGAAATCTGAAATCCGATCAGAACCCGAAACTCGAAAACCCCCCGATAAATATATACATATACACACACACATATATAATTAACTTACTTACTATTTTTTATAAAGAATCTTATTATATTTCCTTCAATATTTCTTTTAATATTTATTCAAGATAAAATTATTTTAATATTTATCTATTTGTTATTATATATATATATATTATTTAAATATTCAAAATATGTAACGATTGTGATTTGATTTAAACAAAAAAGATTAATAAAATGATAAACACATTTTTAGTTAAATTTTTAATGAGCTTGAGAGATAATGGCGCTTCCAACGTTTAGATGCCGGAAGACCTTATAAGATCCACCGCGTAACTNTTTAAATATTCAAAATATGTAACGATTGTGATTTGATTTAAACAAAAAAGATTAATAAAATGATAAACACATTTTTAGTTAAATTTTTAATGAGCTTGAGAGATAATGGCGCTTCCAACGTTTAGATGCCGGAAGACCTTATAAGACCTTATATGAGCAAAATTGGATTTATGTGACACAGNCGAACACAGCAAATTTACTCGCAGTTCCGAAAACAGGAAAGTGGAAACTCCAGAAGAGAGAGTATGGAGTACCCGAAGGGACACATGACTTGATCAATTGGATAGATCAAAATTGAACTATAACAAAAGGGTATTTATGTGAATATAGTGAGTGATATAATATTTACAAAATTGTCATCTTAGTTTTGTACTAAAATTGAACTTAACCTGAGAGAAACCCCCGAGGTTATCCTTAGGAGAAGTTCTCATTTTTAATACATATGAAGGTATTAATTGGTGAAAGATACATATAAATTATTGTATAAATATAATAAATATTGAACAAATTTTCTATTTGCGTTGTTGATAGTTAAATTAATTAAATTATTTTTCAATTTTTAGATATCCAAAAAAACCTGATCCAATCCGAAACCTGATGGATTTGGGTTTGGATATTGATTTCTGGATTTGGATTTGAATTTAATTTTAAAACTCGAAAATATTTGGATTTGGATTTGGATTTCACAAAACCCACCCGAACCCAATCCCAAGGTTAAAGAATAAAATCTAAAAGGAAGTTTAAGCTGCCTTTAGAGCATTTTCAATAGGAAATTAAAACACTAAAATAATGTCATTTTGATACTATTTTTATGTAAAATCAACTTCAATGGAACACTAAAATAGTGTCAAGATGACACTAAATAATTTGAGTGACACCAAATTTGGTCTCAAACATATATTTGGTGTCATCTTGACACCAACTATGCCATCATGTTGTCCCAAAATTCAATTTTTTTATTTTAACTTACAATTTTTTTTAATATCTTTTGATTGTAATTTTTTATCAACTTCATTTACTTAATATTATTTTTGATAAATCATAATTATAGATAAAATATATAATATATTTATAAAAATATTATTTTAACATTAAATATAAATTAAAAGGTACAAGGAAATAAATTATCTTATTAATACATATTATAAAATGAAACTTGAAACATCAACTAATTTTCTGAAAATCATCCATGATCTTATTTTCTTCACAAAGTTCTTGTAATGCCAGCTTTCTCGATTCATTTTGAGCCCTTATTATTTGTATTTCGTAAAGCTTTTGTCTCTTAGCAGCCCCTTGTTTAAAAACTTCAACAAACTCACGGTTGTCTTCCCTGAGTCTTGAACTTTCATCTTCTGCTTTTCTTTTTGATTTTGCTTTTTTCACTTTTCACTCCAATAGGCCGTTCATTTGAACTCTTTCAACCTCATCTTCATTTGAAAAAGTAAGGTGTATTTTTGTGAATTTATATGTTAATAAATAATTTATAAGTCAGAATCATATATTTAGGAAGTGTTTTTGTAAGTATATATATTAATAAATGATTTATTAAAAATAATTATTTTTATTTAAGAAGAAGAATATTCTATTTCAAAAGTAAAAGATTTTTTATAGTATAGAATATATTATAACTGTCATTGAAGTTGATTTTGTAAATAGTGTCAAAATGACATTGATCTTAGGTCGTGCATTTGCCGCATCCACTTTGTAACAAGGTCACGACTCAGAAGCTGGAATATATACTCCCTTCTAAAGGAAAAAAAAAGAGAAACGAGTATTCAATATAAAGCCAATAAATACACAAGTTCCAGATTTATATTGAACCAGAAAATCCACAGTAATATATTATACAATGAAGCTGCTACATTTCAAATGTTCTTCAACAACTCTTCNTTTGTAAGTATATATATTAATAAATGATTTATTAAAAATAATTATTTTTATTTAAGAAGAAGAATATTCTATTTCAAAAGTAAAAGATTCTTTATAATATAGAATATATTATAGCTGTCATTGAAGTTGATTTTGTAAATAGTGTCAAAATGACATTGGTCTTAGGTCGTGCATTTGCCGCATCCACTTTGTAACAAGGTCACGACTCAGAAGCTGGAATATATACTCCCTTCTAAAGGAAAAAAAAGAGAAACGAGTATTCAATATAAAGCCAATAAATACACAAGATCCAGATTTATATTGAACCAGAAAATCAACAGTAATATATTATACAATGAAGCTGCTACATTTCAAATGTTCTTCAACAACTCTTCCAGATTTGGACAATAAAAAAAACATGATATACAATATAAGATATAGAAACTGATAAATATCTTTCCAAAGAAACCATAAAATGATAAATATCTGTAAGTACATTTCGAAATGATCAAAATTATGTATTTGAACCTTTAAAAGCAAGCTAGGCAAGTGAAACCTCTGCACCAGCTGAATTCACAATTATTTCATCATCTTGGGCAGGACTGGCCGAATTTACAAGCAGTTCATCATCCTGGGAAGAAATATTTTTGAATTTACCAACTACGTCTTCAAGGCTGGGGGGTTTTACAGACTGGCTTTTCATTTCTTCCTCTTCATTTGCGCTAGATTTCTCAACTCTACCTTCTGCTACTGTTGCCTTTTGTTTCAACTTGCCATACTCTCCTTCAGATTTAGCAGAAACAGATTCNTTTCGAAATGATCAAAATTATGTATTTGAACCTTTAAAAGCAAGCTAGGCAAGTGAAACCTCTGCACCAGCTGAATTCACAATTATTTCATCATCTTGGGCAGGACTGGCCGAATTTACAAGCAGTTCATCATCCTGGGAAGAAATATTTTTGAATTGACCAACTACGTCTTCAAGGCTGGGGGGTTTTACAGACTGGCTTTTCATTTCTTCCTCTTCATTTGCGCTAGATTTCTCAACTCTACCTTCTGCTACTGTTGCCTTTTGTTTCAACTTGCCATACTCTCCTTCAGATTTAGCAGAAACAGATTCCCGTGAGTGAACATTAGACAGGGATTTCCGAGTTGTTTTCTTTGTTGACTGGTCATGTTCTCTGCTTAACTGAGGGTTGACAACTGATCCAACTTCCAAGGAGCTGTTTACTGCACCACCAGAGCTTTTCCTTCTTCCAAGCTTTGGAGATTTTGCACGTGTTGTTGGCATCTATTACAGAGTAGGGGAAGACCAAAAAGAAATGCTGTGTGAGAGTCTGATATAAAATATAAGTGCATAGGCAAAGGAAATTCAATCGACAAACATTGTAGTCTAGATGTTGCTGTCTTAGTTTATGAGAGACAAGGAAGTAAATCTTGGACAAGAAAATTGGGTTTGATAAAATCTTAGGTGAATTAGTGTTAATATGTTATATGTTGGCAACTGTAGCAGAACCTGCACTATTAAATGATCATAGTATTGGAAACTAGTTATACAGGTAATATGTATCTCAGAAATCATACCAAGCTAAACCCAACATTGGAAATGTTTATACAAAAATTAGGAACTTACATAATTATGTCGAAATCATACCAGGCAAAGTCCAACATTAATTTCTTTCTTTATGATATATGTAGGTAATAGTTATGGAATAAGGTTGCCCAATATCGACTAAAGATTTGACCATTCATGAGTGGTTGATCACAAACACTTGCATAAAAATTTAAATTGCCAACTCAAACAATAATTACAGAGAAAGTTATGAGATATCATTTTCACTCTTAATTGCAATCAATTGTGCTCTGCAATAGTCGCATAGCAATAAAAGTGACTAGATGCGATAAAATATTAATGTTCCATGGTAAACAATGGTGATAGCAGCAATTTAAATCATACAATATTGAAAATGACTGCAACATATGAATTTAACAAAAAGTCTTAAAAGTGGTGATTGATAGTGACCAGTTAAAGGTGTGTTTACTACTACTTCAACATATAGAGATAAGGAGAAGCTAACTGCGCTATAATGTGCTAAATTCATTAATTTCTAAAAACAAGCTCTTTTACAAGATATATATGGAAAAAGAAAGGGTAAAAAGGAGTAAAAGAAGTAAAGATTCACGATGTCACAAAGGTAGACTCTACAGTTGCATTAAATTGCAAAGAGGTGTGAAGAAATGTATATGTTGACAGACGACAAGTAGCAATAGCATCAAAGATGGAGACAGATCACCTTCTTCAACTCAACTTTAGGAGGAGGTTCTTTATAAAAACTTGGCATAGGCGCAGCTTTAAATTTCAAACTCTTTCTTAATGTCTTTATTTCCGCCTCTTGGCTTTCCTACAATGAACCAGAAACACAGTGTATAGCACGAAATCATAAACAATGTAACAAAAAATAAAGGCTTTAAATTGTGCAATAGGAGCATGAAATTTGAAAGTTAAATGTCAATGCAAGCACCTTGGATTTTTCTTGCATGCTACTTTTTTCCTCTTCCTTAGCATGTATCTTCTCTTCTATCTTTGAAAAGAACTGGGAAAGAAAAAGGGAAGTCACTGATCTGTTTTGTATGCCATCAAAAGAAGGAAATTAAATGCATCAAAAGGCATAATCTACCTCTCTTCGCTTTTCTGCGCGTTCTTCCAGCCTAGAGGAAAATCCAAGACCACTGCTTCTGCTATGACCTGCAGCAACTTTCCTAACAATAATACAAGATATCATAACAGTATCAGTGTAGTAGAAGTTAAAGGTACCATATATGCTTAAAAACATGAACGCAAGTTCTAAAGGAAAACATGAGAGAGAGAAAGTAGTACGATGAGTTAGTAGAATGGCCATCTTCCTCAGTGGATGACAGTGTCACTTTATTAGATTGTGGAGGTTGATCAGCTGATCTGAATTTACGAACAGAACCAAACAACAATCAGTGATTAAGTATAACTATAGGATGCACTTTGCATGCGTCAGTTCATTATAGTGCCAACAAGATTCACACAATCAAAGTCTGACCAATATATGTAGTCATATGATGCCACTTACAAGAAGCCTTCAGGTGGAGGGCATTTTGCAGTTCCATTTGTGGAAACAGGCTTTTGGGACTGACATTGAACAGAAAAGCAGGCACATGATGACCGAAAAAATAATTTTCTTTCTGAAGTAAAAATATAAAAGACTAAAAAATGTAAAATTGTACCATAGACTGACGCACACTTGGCAAAGACGTTGAAGTACTTTGCCGGNTCTGAAGTAAAAATATAAAAGACTAAAAAATGTAAAATTGTACCATAGACTGACGCACACTTGGCAAAGACGTTGAATTACTTTGCCGGATAGATACTGAACCAACACTTCTGCCTGCTCCCTTTGTGCTCACTCCAGTGGATGCTCGCCGAGAAACTGAAGCAGCTGTCCCATTTGCTAACCTTGCCTCGCCTTTTGACCCACTTGCTCCAGAATGTTTGGCATTGGATTGCGTTGGATAACCATCAACACTTTTGCTTATAGCATTTGCACGAAGTCCTTTAGCAGGGAAAGATCGAGTCTGGGTCAGGCTTGGCTTTTCCTTACGAAGCATTGTAGTTGCTTTATTCAATGTAGGCCTCTTGGAAGTTTTGCTGTGTTTGGGATTCGACATTTTACTTTCTAAAACAGTCCCAGATGACAAGTCAAGCCCTTGTACAGCATTTTGAGAATCTCCTTGGGCACAGAAAACTTCTTCACCCTCCTCTTTTTTGACATCGAAAACGGGATCTCCTACAATAGCTTTATCTACAACAACACTTTCATCCACTGATCCAATCCCAATTCCTGACTCCATAAGTGCAAAATTCTTGTATTGGGAAAAAAGACGAAAACTTGATGGTTCAGATTGAATCATATAAACATAAAATTGAAGGCAGACTCTACTCAATACATCTCAATGTCATACTAAGGAAACAATTATTTGTTTCAAATCAANTCACCCTCCTCTTTTTTGACATCGAAAACGGGATCTCCTACAATAGCTTTATCTACAACAACACTTTCATCCACTGATCCAATCCCAATTCCTGACTCCATAAGTGCAAAATTCTTGTATTGGGAAAAAAGACGAAAACTTGATGGTTCAGATTGAATCATATAAACATAAAATTGAAGGCAGACTCTACTCAATACATCTCAATGTCATACTAAGGACACAATTATTTGTTTCAAATCAACCAAAAGAATGGCTTTCATTCTAGTCAGTAAAGCACCAACAAACAAAAAATATATATATATATTTTAANTGTGTTTGGGATTCGACATTTTACTTTCTAAAACAGTCCCAGATGACAAGTCAAGCCCTTGTACAGCATTTTGAGAATCTCCTTGGGCACAGAAAACTTCTTCACCCTCCTCTTTTTTGACATCGAAAACGGGATCTCCTACAATAGCTTTATCTACAACAACACTTTCATCCACTGATCCAATCCCAATTCCTGACTCCATAAGTGCAAAATTCTTGTATTGGGAAAAAAGACGAAAACTTGATGGTTCAGATTGAATCATATAAACATAAAATTGAAGGCAGACTCTACTCAATACATCTCAATGTCATACTAAGGACACAATTATTTGTTTCAAATCAACCAAAAGAATGGCTTTCATTCTAGTCAGTAAAGCACCAACAAACAAAAAATATATATATATATATTTAAAAAAAAGATAACATCTTGAATGAAATAGGGTCATCAATATTATTCCTTATCCTGACATTTTCTTGCCAACCAATGAAAATAATGGATCATGGAGTCAATTATACTAAGAAATGAAGAATAACAATAGATAAATAAAAAATCAAATGAAAAAGAGCAAGAAGTAGTAATAATACATACCCCTTGTTGTAAAGTTGCCAAATTTGCAGTCAGTTGCAAACAATTGTTGGATACTTAATAAAGAACTTGAAACAATTTGTATGTATGTTTGGTTCTTGTGTGACTATACAGAGTGGAAAAAGGGGGGTGGTGGTTCCAAAAAGAGCTGGGAAATTTAAGAAAGAGACGTGCTTTAAAAGAAGAAGTGGGATGTATGGGATGATAATATATGTAGTAGATTGGTGAACAATGGTGATTGGTGATTGGTGATTGGTGATTGGTGATTGGTGATTGGTGATGGTGGGGGGTAAATTTCAAACACACACAACTGCCCCCTTTTTAACCAACCCACCTTTTCTAACTTGTAACTGCACACAACTCAGTTTTTTACTCCACATTTTGATAATTTGGTCGCCTATTTTTTCAAAGAAGCATTTTTATCATATGCAGGGTTTGATTTCAGTAAAAATCAACTGCTAAATTTTCATATCTGTAATATTATGATTTCAAAAAAAAAGTATAACTATATTGAACAGTGTTTCAAAAAAAAAACTATATTGAAAGTAATTGGTTACACATAAATTGGTATCATTCAATAGAATAAATTAATATATTTGAGGGTTTTATTCTATGAAGAACCTTAAATTTAAAGTATATTAGATTCTGTAATATATTATAAATAGAATATAATGCAGAATATATATTTTCTCCAATCAGTAATTTATTTAAGATTTCTCATAAAACTTTTACCATATCTTGATTATCACTAATGTCATTGAATCGGGTATAATATAATATTAATTTATAATAATTATGACCCTAATATTAAGTAAATACAGAGTCTTTTTTTGTTAGGTTCTCAAACATAGTTGTTATAGCATGGTTAATATACGATATCTTTATNATGACCCTAATATTAAGTAAATACAGAGTCTTTTTTTGTTAGGTTCTCAAACATAGTTGTTATAGCATGGTTAATATACGATATTTTTATTTTATTTTATTGAATTGAAAATCTTTTTAGATAACTACTAAAAATATGTATGGAAATCAAAACCATTTATGCTGCTAGTCTCATATTTTGGTGAAAGTCAAAAGTAGGCAAATAATCAGTAGGTCAAAAGGTTTCCATTGAAATACTATTGTGATATATTATTTTTTTAAATAACTTTTTATCTTTTGACAAATGATTCTTAAGCCGTTCTTTTATATAACTAGATTATATGTTCGTGGTAGGCACACGGGTGACCGGGTATTTTATAATTTATATATTAATAGATATACTAGTTTTTATCTCGTGCGATGCACAGATAATTTTTTTTAGTTTTTTAATATTTTTATTTTAATATTTTATAATGATTTGAATTTATTTGTATTTGTATAATAATAATTTAAATTTTATTTAATATCATATGTATATATTTTTATATAATTTATTTGTATTTATATTTTAATATGATAATTTTTGTTTGTTTTGTATAGAAATGTATTTTACTTAGGAGATTAATGTGAGATATTTTAGTTAGAAGATTAATATGAGATTGTTTTTTAGTTAGAAGATTAATATTTTAAAATTAGGCCCAACAATTAATCAACTATCCGGCCCAAATATTGACCGACTA
>QRFB01004277.1:28163-38862 GCA_008931105.1 Oenanthe javanica | reverse complement strand
GGATTTTGAGTTGGGTATGGACTAGAAGGAGGCTTTTGAAAAGTAGTTTGAGATGGTTGGTTAAACTGATTGTACTGACCTTGGTTCCATGAGAAATTTGGGTGATTTTTCCAACCAGGGTTGTATGTGGGTGAAAAGGGATCATTCATAACTCTTGCTTGAAACATGGCATTAACTTGTTGAATTTCAGGACAATTTTCTATCACATGATTATATGAGTTACAATTTGCACATGCAGATAATTGTGGAGAAACTTTGTTGGTTTCTAAGGCTTCTAATCTTCTAGTGATTGTAGCTAACTTAGCTTCAGTTGCAAGGGAACTACCAATTACATGTATGCCTTTAGATGAGCTAGGTTTTTCAGTTTCCTGACTTGGTTCCCTAGTTGACTCCCACAACATCGTTTTTTCAGCTAACTCCTCAAAAAATTGCCAAGCTTCTTCTTCATTTTTATCCATGAACTTACCTTGACACATTGACTCTAACAAAGAAGTGGTTGGACTATCTAAGGCTTCATAAAGAATTTTACAAAGTCTCCATTGTTCTATACCATGTTGAGGACACTGGGACAACAGACTTTTAAATCTATCAAAATATTTCCAAAAAGACTCATTTTGATTTTGTTGAAATTGGTTGATTTCATTCCTAAGTTTGTTAGCCTTATGGTTTGGAAAATATTTTTTTAGAAATATGCCTACAAATCCCTCCCAAGTTGAAATAGAATTAATGGGTAGACTATATAACCATTTTTTAGCATTTTCTTTAAGAGCAAAGTTGATAAGTCTCAATTTAATGGAGTCATCAGTCAATTGTTGAATTTTCTGTAGGGCACAAACTTCCTCAAACTCTCGGATGAAAAGATATGGATCCTCTCCCTCTACCCCAGTAAACCTAGGTAACATGCTAATGTGGTGAGATTTGATTTCAAAATTATTACCATTTACTGTTGGTAGGACTATGCATGAGGGTTGGGCGGAACGAGTGGGATAACAACGGTCTCTAAGTGGAATAGACATGACTTACAAGTAAGCAAGTAAGCACGTAGCAGACAAGAGATAGAACTAAACACCTAAAAAAAATAAAAAAGAAAAATCCTATGTCTATGTTAACCTAGAGAAATTCTAGACCTGCTCCTAACTTTAAGATAATACTAAGAGTCACAAATCTAAAAATATTCAAACCGATTGGCCAGGCAGATGGAAGCATTGCCAAGAGGCTAACCACCTTTCTAGACACCAATCCAAATTGGCCAGGTAAGCTCTCGCTTTCCTAGACACCAAAAGTAAGAATACGTAAAGATTTGTTTCTTCTTAGGTTCTCTTCCTAAGTGAGCGCGAAATCCTAGGGGCCAACGTCTACTTGATTTTATTAAGGTAAGGGGAATGCAAGATGAACGTATTAGTGATTTGTGGGCCAAGGAAAGGGTGATGAAATCCCTTACCTTATCTTGTATTGGGTGGCACCCTTAAGATTGATTATATGAATGCAACACAAAAAAAAAAAGAGGAAATAAACAACTATGGATGCACTATACTACGTGAATTAATCTAAATTGTACGTACCTCTTTCCTCCAGCAATCACCACAATTATAAGATGGAAAGAAATAAAATACAATAAAGAAAATCTAGATGATGTGCTCCTATGTGAGATATGAATGATGCAACAAATTGGTTTTTAATAAGACAAATAACTAACTAATTTTTTTTTAATTTTTTTTTTAATATTTAATTTTTTTGGATTTTTTTTTATTTTTGAGAAAAAAAACAAAATTTAGAGAGTTGATACGGAATACCGAAAAGTGCTTTCCAAAAATTTCTAAGGAGACAACGATGCCTTCTAACGATCTTCTTGTCCAAACTTTTCTCCGCTTCACAAATCCCTAAAAAAAAAAAAAAGAAAAACAAGAAACTAATCCGAAGAATTAAATATTAAGGAGTAAAAATTACCAATAGTCCCCGGCAGCGGCGCCAAAAACTTGATGTGTTGAAATACTGCAAGCGCACAGTGGTTAATTGTAGCAATCACAGATCGATCCTCAGAGACTATGAAATTTCCAAACCCTAACAAATAAATCAGGCAGACTAGACAAATAGTTATGAGAGAGATTTAATTAACCTAATAAGCAAATAAAATCAAATAAATATGGAAAACCTAGGAATCCAGATCCATCAATCAATTACAATTAATATCCAAGTTGCCCTAAAAATCAATTCTCTTTCTTCAATAAATAAATATCAATTAACGAGACAAGCATATACTATGAAACTTATTATCTAACAATAACCCATCAAAACTTCATGGAGCAAGCATAGGCTATGAAAAATAAATTCGGTAACAATAATATATCAAAATCACTTTGTTAATCAAACAATTAAGCACCAAGAAAAATTATGAGAATCAAATAATAGGAACAAACAAATACTAAAAATAATCAACTAACTTCACCTTCATCCTAGGGCAAGAGAATTAGCTAGACATGCTTGAAGAAGAAAACAAAACAACTAATATAAGACATGCAAATAACAAATAACATAAAAAGTGTTTGAGAGATAAAAACTTGTTTGTATTGAAAGAGCAAGAAAATAAAAATACTCTACTCCTACTCCTAATTATTGAAAACTAAAATTAAAGTTAAGGTACAAGGTCTTGGTCTTGAAATACAAGAGAGGAGACCCATATATATAGGGGAAATAATGTAGGTTTTCTATATCGATTACAAATTGAATTCTAAATATTTCCTTCTATTCCTTTTTCTTCTCCAACAAGCATTCGATTTTATCTCCTTTTTCTTTGCCTGCAAGTAATCTCCACCTCCTTCCTTGTATTTTCCTTTTTTCTGCTACAATTCTGATTTTAATTAATTTCCTACAAAACAAAATAAAAATAATTAATTAACTAATAAAATTACGAAAACAAACATAAAATAGGTATTAAAGATGTATTAAATATGGACCTATCAACAACCATAAAGAAATACAGAACATGTTGACATACTTATAGCCTAAGATATATTTATCTTTCCACAATTTACTCTAGCACAGTAATCTATATGACTATATAGATATCTCTACATTTATATATGAATATCTCTAAAACATTATTCACCTACAACATCAAGTAGACGTATTATACTCTTTTCACAATGTAAAGTTCGTTGATAATCCAAAAGTCGATGTATGATCCTCTTATGAAGTTAGACAAGTCAAGAACAACATGGCGGATTAGAGCAAGAGTGATACGTATGTGGCCTACTCAAAATGTTGAAAAAACAAAATTTTCAGGATACAATCTCATACGTTGTGATGATGATGTGAGTATATGTACTGCTTTATTACAAATTTTACTTATAATTATTTAATAATTAAAAATATCAGGTACATCTTTACATAATCTAAAATAGATATATATTTTTAAATTTTATTGGAATCTCTCATTCATATTTTCGTATATGCTCATATATATCAAGGAATAAAATATTTTTGTGTTTGCTGATTTTACTGTTAATGATGCATATGGTAAATTAAGGCCAGTATTTTCTAAATATGGAATCACATTCTCTAAGTCAACAACTGTCACTGAATGTATGCAAAATGATTATATGATTTCACTTTATAAATTTGAATTTGTTGATTTGGAAGACCTTGACCAATATGTTAACGAAACACACAAGGGTCAAAAGGAAGTGTTGCCTGACTTTGCTATTAGTATGTAAATATTTGAGATAAATTGTCCATATATCCTTTTATTTCATTCTACCATTCAAATATAAATTTATGCAGTTTGCCTCAATATGCTTGATAATATGTTTGTTTAATTATAACAATCAATAAATGCAAACATAATAGGAGTTGTTGAAGAACCGGAACTTGTGACAAAAGTAAATATCTCAATTGGATTAAGGGATACATTTATATTTAAAGTTACAGATGGCAGGTATACTAATTACAGATGTATTTGAATATAATTTATTTAGTATGAAAAAACTTATATGTTCCTCCAGTTTTAGGAAATCAAACAAGGTAACTGTTTGGGGCGAGGATGATATTAAACTCCGTGAAAAAATTAAAAATAAAAAATTAAGCCAATTATAATTATTATGACTGGTACAAAGTTATTCAAGAAAAAAAGCAAATTTACAATCCAACTCATACATGTTAATTTTAGGTATTTGTTATCTTAGTTCTTTGCTAGGTATTTACATATAATTGTCTTTGACATACTTTTATTATTTGCAGAGGCTATTTATATTGGTTTATTATCATCTAGCAAGATTTACCTTAATTTAGAAGATGAAGTTGTCATTGTAATATAATGAGGAGCATGTACTAATTTATACATTTTTGTGCATTTACATGAATTATTCATTATTCACTTGATAAATAATTTGTATATATTTAATTTATACAAATTGTTTTGTAGGGTGGAAGAATTAGGTAACAAGGCTGTTGAATTCAAATGTGAATCACCAAAAGATGATGATGTCATCTCAATAGAAATGTTAACGATTAAAAACATGAATGGATTTGCTGAGAAAGAATATATCAAGGTAGTACTCTAAACTATAACCAAACCTAATTTTCATGATAAGTGTTTACTAATAAACTATATATATTAACTATTTTGAATTATATTTGGTGTGATAGAAGCAAATTTTTTGTCAAATTAAATTCAATAAAATTGAAGACCAAGATTGTTGGTGGTATAACAATTATAATGTATGTCAAGAAGAAGTATCAAAACTTGATGGAAAATTTAAATGCATCCCGTGTTCAAGATCAATGTCAATTGCACGAAAAAGGTATGTATAGAATAATACTTCTTTCTTTTTATTATGCTATATTTGTAAAACCAAGAAAAATAGACTACAAATGTGCCTTTATTAAGAAAACTGCTTCTACGTATTTGATTTTTATGTGAATAAAAATCTATGTAATAAAATCAACTTTACTTTTTGTAAATAGGTATAAGTTGTGCATTATTACATACAGATGTGTGTAATGTTATTCTTCATTATACGGCAGTGAAAATAATGGTTGGCACTACTGCAGCAAAATTTGTGGCATAATTAACAATGGTGAAACAAAGTCTACGAGCCTTCCAGAAAAAAATTAAAATATTGTTGGAAAGGAGTATACATTAAGCATTGATATAAATGAAGATAATATCATGAGCGACAGTTATATCTACTATGCCTCTGACATATGTGATTACAAGTCTACAAATGAGGTGTCTAATCATATTTATGATTTATTTTTTAATCATTTATAGACATCTGCAACTACACTTGAGACTAGCACTCCGGGGACTGCGAAATCATAAAATAAGAGTAGGTTGATCTCTATGGTTATAAATGAAATTAAAGAGATACCACATGAGGTGCTGAATAAATAAATCAAACAAGAGAAAGTGGTATGAAGAATAATATTATGCATATTATCAATTTAATATATCACATGAGGAGTTTATTGTTTTAATTTAATTAAACTAATTATTATTGTATTTTTGTTTGCATGATTATAGAGTTGGAGTTAAATTTCAAGGGAATGCTGATATTATCTTTCCTACATGACATCTGATGTTTTGTGTCGATTTTAATAAACATGTTGAAGGTTTCTTTAAAACTTTATTTCAAGTTTTATTTTAATTAGAACAATTGTTTCAGCCCATGAAATTGATTTCAATACTTGAGCTATCTGTTTGAAAAACTTTTGGTTATATTATTGGATTATTTTGTTAAGACCTATGCTTTATTAGATATTCCGAGTATCTAGAATCGTCCTCCTGGAGAATATATTATTATTTACAAAGGTTAGTGAATTTATTAAACTTTCCCGCAAATACATTAAAATCGATCTCTTAGTCAGTTGCATGTTACATTCTTTAGAGAGGCATGAGTTCCTTCTATCCTAAAATGGTTATAATGCAATTTATTATTTGAATTTATCAGTTCTAATGCTAGGTTCTTGCAGTATGTGAACATCCGACAATGTTGGACAAAATTTAAACATTAAAGTTATCGAGCTTTTTTTTTTGCACTTACCAGTATAAAAACTTTAATATTATTTATTATAAAGTAGAGATTAGGGAAACTAAGATATATTTTAGGTAAATTAGGTGAGATACACATGATTTTATATGCAAACATGCAAAGAGTATTTTTGTCAAATCATAATTCATTAAATTTTTTATTAATATACTACTAATTTGTACTAATATCTTAGGGAATTACCTAAGATATATCTTAAATTCCTTTTTCTCTATAAAGTATCATAGCCACAAAATATATAGCCTTTTCGTTGTTATTTATTCTGATTTTATTTTAAATTTAATCAATTACTAATAAATAAAATAAAATAAGAGTACGATTGGATATCCAAGTGATAATGAGTTTATCATCTGTCGTCCCAGGTCCTGAGTTCGACTCTGACTCATCCCGAGATTATTTAGAATAAATACTCATTTGTAAGACTATAAGCCAAATTAGTCAAAAAAAATATAAAATAAAAAAATAAGTAATCACCCGTGTGCGAAGCATGGGCAAAAATCCTTGTTAATTTAAAAAAGAAAAGAAAAAGGAGGTGAGGTCTAAAAAGAATCCTAAAAAATAGGTAGTGAGTTAATAGTGAGAAATACTTTTATATAATTTTTCACATATTTTATATGTATTCGTCTTTAAAAGAGATAAAATTTATATATTTTATTTAAAGATAAGTTTTAATTAGAATATAAATTTTTTTGATATACTTTTTCGTGTAACAATATTGTTACGATATACATAAATATTAACGTCATAATATTAAAATTAGAATATTTTGATATATTTTTAAAATATTAATGTCACAATATACATGAATATGGTATTTTTTAACCATAGTTAAGAAAAACTAATTAGATGGCCTATATTTAACCATTAATTTTAATTTGAAGAGCTTATTTGAGTCTTATTAAACCACAGAAGCTTATCTGTTCTTACGCCTAAACCACAATGATTTTTTCGCTCCTTAATCCTATAATATACCATCAAACGTAGAGATCAATTCTAAGTGATGCGTGATGTTAAGTGTATATGACACTATTTTCAAATAAATAAATTGTTCGTTTTTCAATTAAATAAAAAAAATTCAAATTAAAATCGAACTATAACTAGATTATAATTTTGGTTTTGAATATGGAAATCGAAATTAACATTACTACTATCGTAGTTTTACTTCAAAATGGAGTCCTACGAATCATGCTCACAGATATAGAGATATATGTTTGACTTTAAAAATATTGTATTGTAATCGGGGTGGAGGATTGACTTTGAAAAGGGTCGATGAACCTGGTGCAGAATGAAGTCTGAGATACCCTAAGAAGCCAATAAGAAGACGAAGATCATGGTCAAAAGTTATATAATATCTGAATTATTCTCACTCAACTCCGGGTAGATATGATTATTATCGAATAATTAGCCTAGGTACGTTGCGTCGCAATTATTTAAAAAGAGGAAGAGACGCCACGTAACCCTTCTCAGCATGTGGATTGCAACATGCCATGCAATTAATTAAATTAAAAACCTTTCTTTTGGGGTAATTTAATTATTTGTTGATCCCTATGCTAGTATGAGTAACATACGGTACGGTGCATGCACACATTTCTTTTTGACCGTAAAACACAATAATCTGTGTACGCCTAGCTAGTTTGTGCCGTACTTTTTTTTTTGTTTTTTTTCTTCTCATTTTTTGTTTAAAGTATCGAAATTTAAATTCAAATGTATGCAACTACTGTTATGGCAACTTGAACCTTCGATTTTCGACTAAATTTAATTATTATTATGCTATCGATTAATAATTTGTTTAATATATCTTATAAATTACTCCCTCCATCCTTAATTATTACATCCTCTATTTTAAATTATTTTTTCACTTTAACTTTTACACGTAATTTAAAGTGTATTGACTATGTATTTTTATTAAATATTTTTATAAAAAAGTTTTAAATATTAAATTTTTATGTACAATTTTTTATATATATTTGGCGTAGATATGTGGTCAATACACTTTAAATTACGTGTAAGTCAGAGTACACTAATAATTTGGAATGGATCGAGAAAATAAAATTATTAATTTGATTTAATTTTTTATGGTAAAATTCACTAAATTTTGACCGAATATCGAAAATTAGTATTTTATATTTTTAGGAAACTGAAAAATTAATCTCTTACCAAGATAACCTTCACGACGAACCAGCTGATGGTATAAATGTTTAAATTTTCTAACATTGATAAGAAGAAATTAAATTTAGTTTGATTTGATTGAGCAAGTTTTAATAAGAGGGATTCCGATCAGCAGAAAACATCAATGAGTGTCAAGGGGTAACAAATACGGAAAATACACATGAAGAAATTAGAGACACGTTTAATCCGGCTACGCTGTAGTAGATTAATACTGCGATAACAACTCTTTTGCATTTCATTTCACACCCCCTAGCTTCCTTGGTCCTCACGATTACCCAACCGCCCACGATCTCTTACTCGCATACTGTACCCACCCCTACAATTCACTAGTCACTACTACTATATAATTACATATCGATCTCTTCACTATCTCTAGCTAGCTTTACATACCTACAATATCGCTCATTTCGTCTTACCAAAATTTTACACTCTCCTCAAACATCATTGTTATATAGTAATTAAGTATGTTTAGTAATAATGATCTTCAAATGCTACAGTTTCCTCCAATCCCACTTGTGATGGAGAGAAGCTGGAACAAGTCAAGCCATGCTGAAATTGCACCGAATTGTCCAAGATGTGCCTCCCCCAACACCAAATTTTGTTACTACAATAATTACAGCTTGTCACAGCCTAGGTACTTTTGTAAAGGCTGTAGGAGGTACTGGACCAAAGGCGGATCCTTGCGAAACGTTCCTGTTGGCGGCGGTTGTCGCAAGTACCGCCGCTCAAGGACAAAGCAGAGTGGTACGAGTCTGGCTCGTACCACACTTAACCCCGATGGATCGGGGTTCACTACCGGCTCCATGACTACAACAACTGATGGAGTCGAGGAGCCGGGTAATATAGACCTGGCTGCAGTTTATGCCAACTATCTCAACCAAAATTCGGGTTCTCAAAATAATGTAGTGGCAGATCAAGATGTTTCTAGTGGAGCTAGTTGTGCATCATACGACTTTCCTATACATAATTCAGACAACATGGTAATGCAGTTCGAGAAATCGCTTGATCTACTCGAAGAAAATCAATTACACGATGATCTTTACCAAGATATAAGCATCGGGGATGATAATTATCAGGATTTTGTTGCTCAAACTCCGAACGCTTTTGAGTTGCTTGATGACAATGAAGTGACATGGATGAATGCCGGAACTTTTCCAAATTTTATGTGGGAATCCGGCGTGCAATGGCAAGAGCTTGGATTATTTCCACAAGAAGATCAAATGAAAAATTCAGCTAATCTAATCAACCAAAACTGGAGCTCGTCGTCCACAGATTTATCCGGATTAATTTAAGACCTTTCATTACATCCATTAATTAATTTTTGTTACATTTTCAAGAAACATACTTGTATACGTACTAATTATGTATATGCTACTCTTAATGACCTCGAGATTAAATAAAATCTGTTTATTGTTAAGGAAGACTTGATTATATAATATACTATGGAAAGAAGATTTTTCTTGAACCATACATGTATAGAGATTTGCAGTATAGCACATGGGATTTGCGTAAAATTGTGACACTGACTTAGTGACTTGACACAACAGGTACCAGCCTACTAGCTAGTTAGGCATATGGATTCATCAAACACGTCTGCAAAATTTGGTGTCATGCATACAAACAGGGACAATTTACATATCAAAGACGTACTGCTACTAGAGCAAGAACATGTGTTTAGGTTGATGTAATTTTCTCGTATAGGAGAGTTTATAGCGTCTTAGTTTGTATTTTTCTTTGATTTAAAGGGTTTTGTTTGCAACTAATTAAAATTGAAGGCATCTCTCTCTATTCTCTGTGCTCAGCCTCCCCTTCTTTCTCTCACCAACATAGTCGTTGGGGCTTCCACCGGTTTTCACATGCGAACAACCTCAATCTCTTAGTTTTCTTTCATTTTTTTTGTTAATCTTATTATTAAGACTTGATTTCTATCATCTTTTTTCAAAAAATTAAATAAAAAAATTTAGATAAAAAACCATTGGAGCATCCAGATTTTCTATCTTATCTGATCAAACGGGTGGTTCTTTGGTTTTGAGGGGTCCGATTTCTCCTGTTTTTGTAGTTTCATTGTCTGAATCTAAGGATTGCTTTTAGTTTGTAATTTTAGTTTTAATTTGCAATTTCAGTTTGGTTGTAGAGAGTTTTGGTGTTTCTCTTCATTGAAAAATGTTATTGTTGATATGTAAAAAATGTTATTGTTGATATGAAAGTTTACATATCAACAATAACATTTTTCATCAAATCGTAGGTCGCCCGTTAACACATGATATATATGTATATTTTAGTGATTTAAATGAGACCACATTTAAATGAGTGGCCTAACTGAGAGATTTAAATGTAATGAGTGGCCACTTTGATATATATTTAATGTTTTTAATTCATAATACTATTGTAATTTATTTTTTCATATTTCTATTTCTAAAATTATTACAAATTATATATATATATATATATATATATATATATATATATATATATATATATAT
>QRFB01004277.1:6528-28075 GCA_008931105.1 Oenanthe javanica | reverse complement strand
ATATATATATATATATATATATATATATATATATATATATATATATATATATATTATGATAGTCTTTTTTCTAACTAATAATTCATATAATTATTTTTTTTAATCTTAATTATTAATCTTCAATTAAATTATTACATTAGTTATTAAATATTTTTAAATAGTAAAAATTAATTAAGCCATATGATGATAAATTATTTGTCGGTGAGATTACGAAACTGTATGAATAGTAATCGTGATAACTCGACAATAGAATAGGACAAGTAAATAATACCACGTCTACACAAAAATCAGGAAGAAATGAAGATAATGAAAATACAGTGAATCAAGACATTAGAAGAAGTTTTGAAGTCTACTACATATAACTAAAAGAAGTTCATTAATATGTTCATGCCTCAGTGAAGAATAATGGTTAAAGACTTTCAGAGTTTCAGAAGTGTTGAAGATTTAGTATAAAAGTGTCACTAGAAGATTTCAGTATAAAAGCATTGATTGAAGATAAACAGTGTTCGAAACATAGGAATCTAGAAGATTGAAGACAGGGTAAAGACAAAGGTTATAGAAGACAACTATAATCTTGAAGTTATATTCACTGAAATAAGTTCGTTTGTATGCTCAAGCGTCAGTAAAGAACAAATAATGAAGTATTCAAGATTGTGGTAGTAATGAAGACGTTGTCTAAGTACCAGAAAAGATTACAACGAAAGTACTATGTTTATTGACAGTCAGTGTTCGAAGCAATAAAGAACTGCATCACTCTTGTCATTTGAATTACATATGATGTGAAGATCAGGATCGGTGTTAATCGTTTGTGAACCAGACCACTGCACTAAACATCAACACGAAATATAATGGTAATTACATCTATGAAGTAGAGCATTGACTAAGTTTGTGAAGTGAAGGAAATGGAAGAAAAGTGTCGAGGATTGAAGCGCTTGTAAAAGTTTAAGGGTTCAAAGAAAAACAGCTGAACAACTCAATATTCAAAAAGCCGAACAACTTAACAACCAAATCGCAAGTGACCAAGTGCAAGAGGTACAAAAGGTTGCTGATCAAATGATAATTTGACCAAGTCAAATTTAACCATCGACACTTAGCCTTAATTGGTGAAAATCATTCTAAGGCATATATACGGGGTGAAGCCCTTCGACACACAACTTTATAAATTCGACATATAGAATTTATATTTTAAGACAAGTACATTGGTCATGAAAATCGACACCAAACTTACATGGACATAGAATTCTACACCTACCATATTTCTGACTAAGGCAATTACATGTTACTAAGGAATTCGACACAAAAAAATATTTTCTAAGTCCTAATACATGGAAACAATATTTGACACCTAGAAAATATCCACAGGTTTCTCAAAGTCAACTCAAGTCAACATACATGGGATAAAAATTCGACACTTACAATTGTAGTTCAATTATTGTAAAGCTTACACTATATAAACAAATGAATCTAATTCATTTGGTGTGACTGTAGAGCTATAAACGAACCGAACTCGGACGAATTTTTAACGAACACGAACAAATTTTTAACGAACCGAACAGTGTTCGGTAAACTTATCGGACAATTTTTCTTGTCCGAACTCGAGTTCGGTAACGAACCGAGCGAACACGAACAGTTCGCGAACATACCGAACTGAACCGAACACGAACAGTTCGGTAATTATATATATAATATTGTAAAAAATAAATATAATAATTTGAAAAATAAAAAAAATGTAAATATTATTATTTTTTATCGAACGAACTCGAGCTTACCGAACTCGAACGAACTCGGACGAACTCTTAACGAACTCGGACGAAAATCCTAACGAACTGAACATATTTTATTGTTCGAACTCGAGTTCGTTAAGCTTATCGGACGAGCTTAACGAACTCGAACACGGACGAACATGTCGAGCTTACCGAACATGTCCGGTTCGTTTACAGCTCTAGGTGTGAGTGAATACACACAGACACAAAGAGATACAGAGAGAAACAGAAGCCGGAGAAGAAGATATACAAAGCCATACACATACCTTCTTCACCGGAGTTTTATAATCTAGCCGGTTCATTATGTTGTAAATATATAGGGCTATTATAAAACACTCTTTGTTAGATTGATTTCTTTTTGTACATACACAGATCTATACATTGTAATATGAATCAGTTAGATCTCTTTGTTGTAGCAAAGAACTAATTTGTTCTTTGAAAACCGGTTCATTAAAATCAGGTGTAGCACCCTTTTGGGTTTATATAAGAAAGATATATTTCCCGAAACTTGTCTCTTTTAATTACTTGCTAATTTTCTAGAATTTTATTGTTTATTCATAAAAATAGAAAATTAGTAAGTCAGCCTCCTAAATACTACAAGTACTCGAACCCTCAACAAAATCAATAATTTAATTATCCATAAATTCTGAAAAGAATTTTAAATTGTTGTGAGTATCGTATTCAACCCCCCTTTTACGATACTTCGGGACCTAACATTATCAAATTTGACAATATTATACTTATGCACTTATTCCGTCATAACAGAAAATACATATTTGACTCACTTGCATATTTATTTATTTTATTATTGTTTTCAAAATTATAAATTTTATAAAAAAAATTATATGTGCATAGCCGCATAGGTAGTACAACTCATTTAAAATAATTTTCAACAATTATTAAATAAAAATTTTGAATTTTTTTTATAGCATTGTTCCCTAGTCAATTTAACTCTTACACTGGAAAATTAATAAAGAGTTGGGATAAAAGTTGCAATCCGTTAAATTTATTAATATAAAATATTCAAAAAGTATTTGAAAACAAAATTATATGTCTATATATAGCAGTTGATTTAAAACAAACAATATCAAATTATAAATATTGTTGATTAGTGTTCTTTGGTATAATTAATTTTGGAGTGAACTACGAATGGAGACCTGTATTTATCGGCTTAAATCAAATTTTATTTTTTAACATTATGATAATCAACAACATATTCCCCAAGCAAATATTAACGGTAGAAAAGATCACAAAATTTAAAGCTTATAAAATTAATTAGGTGTTGATTGGATATATTCATAATAAAAATAATAGACCCATTTATATGCATATATTAACTAAAATTTAACAAATCATATTTGAGAAAAAATTGGGGTACTTAACAGTACTTAAAAAAATTGTTTTTTATTTAATCTTGAAAAAACTATTATATTAATTTAATTTAAAAATTCAAACTAAATCAATTTGTGACCCTTTTAATAAAACCTTCAAGTCTTTAACCCACCTGNAAAACTATTATATTAATTTAATTTAAAAATTCAAACTAAATCAATTTGTGACCCTTTTAATCAAACCTTTAAGTTTTTAACCCACCTACTGGCTAGTGGCTACTGAAAAAATAATACAGTAACAATTTACAAATATTCAAAGTGGGCTTTATTCAAAAGTCCGTATGTAAAAGGTCTATAAACGGATGGGATTAGAGAGCCATACACTGAAATGGGCTTTATTCTTTGAAAGTCTCTTACTTACGCTCTTCTCCAATTGTTTCTCTATATGTCAACCTCTTATTTCTTTTGTACTGTATTATTTAATATATTCTTTTTTAAGTATAAAGAAAAGAACATATAAAATTATGTCTCTAAAAAAATCTAACCAAACTTGTCAATTGGATTTTGAGCCGAATATTGACAATAGTAAAGTAAGANTTGTACTGTATTATTTAATATATTCTTTTTAAGTATAAAGAAAAGAACATATAAAATTATGTCTCTAAAAAAATCTAACCAAACTTGTCACTTGAATTTTGAGCCGAATATTGACAATAGTAAAGTAAGATGACAAATTAATAACTACATCACCATTCACCATCTTAGACTTAAGTAGTTAACACATGAATCGCTTCAACTCTATCCAACAAAAGTGAAAGTTACGTTGTGTATTATAGCTTAATTTTATCACTAATATGGAGTTAACATCTCATTTTCATGATTAGCTATGCCAGTGCATATGCATGATATCATCAACAAGCTATTAATAACATAAAATACATTTTAATTAACTTGTGTGTACGTTGTTCATTTGTCGATGTTTCTTTGGAACCGAATAATAATTTAAGATTACTAATCTCTGAAACTTTCAATGTGAATGAATGCACACAATTAGGAGATTCTTCTTATCATCAATCGTCACCATTTTATTTAAGATAATAGTAAAGCTCTTAGACTGATCATATAAATTAAGAAGGTAATTTAATGATTAAGATAAATAGTACAAGCATCATACGTACAGTATCTCATATGCTTGAATCTTGATTGCTTTTTATCATAATGGTCCCGGAGGGAATCTATCGTGCCTCTTCGCGAACAAGCTCAAGTTCGGTTAGTTAATGGCTCATTCGGTTCGGTTCGTTAAGGACTCGATCTCGGCTCGTTAAAAATTGAAAAAATAGAATATATCATGAATATTTTTATAATATTTCTAGCATTTTAAGTTTAAAATTAAAATTCAAATATTTAATATGTGAATCATTAGGGATAATAGATTAAAATTTAATATTGAGTTGAGTCAAAAATCGATAATTAATTGGGTCAAAAGGGTTTGAACCTTTGTTTTTCATGTAAAATTTAATTGTTTGCGAGCAGCTCGTTAAGGACTCGAGCTCGACACAGCTCTGTTCGATAAGAGTTCGAGTGCGGCTTGATTTGTTAACGAGTTCGAATACATTTTTTGTGCGATAAGAAAACTCGGCTCGACTCGGTTCATAAAAAAAAGAAGTTAAACTCGGCTTATTTAAAACGAAACTCGGCTCGTAAACAGTACTCACATCGATAATACTAGTATTATATTTACAGTCTTATAAAGCTAGCTTAGTAATTAATTCGCACCGTGTAATGTGACCCCTGAAACACGCACAAATCACAATAGGTTTTATTTTTATTTTTTAGGTTCAAGACATGCACAATAGAACAACATTTAGATGATAATATTAATTTTTATTAAAAAATATAAAAATAAAATAAGCTACAAAAAAGATACATTTCACCAACTTTAATCTTTAAATTTTCTTTCTAACTTTAAGTTTTTATTTTACTTCGTACACAGATACCTCTTTTTTAAATTAAAGCTAAAAGCCCCTAGATTTAAGAGGGCCAAACAGGCTCTAAATTAATTCCAAGTGTTTATAAAACTAGCATATCGTACAAGTGCATAATTAAATATAAAAATAAGTTGATTATATAGCATAGAATAACAATAATACTAGTCTAAACAAACAATTCTAAAACAAAATAGACGTCTTCACCTAATCCTCAATCGAAGAGGAGATTGCGAGAATCATGAGAGGGGAATTCGGCCATTGAGATGGGGCATTCGAAAGATGGGAGAACCTCCATATTCGGATTTTTTTGAGGACTGGATCGAATTCGGGACAACATCCCAAACTCATTCACCCATTATATGGTTTATGAACCGGCCCGATATATATGTTTCAACTTTGAAGAACCTGGCAAAATACCTTTTTAGGACCTTCGAGCCTTATATATGCTCCCTTTGAGATTCCTTGTTAAACTATTGTAATATGTGTTAAAATGTTGTCGGAAAATTGTTGTTAAAAAAATTAAATAATTATTTGATAAAACTGAAAAACAAATTTTTTCAAAAATTTGAAATGAATTACTTTCATCCTCTCAATTTTTTACAAAACAAGTTTTAAACAGAACTTTACATATTTTTTTAACTAAAAACTGTTATTATTATTTTACGACAACAATATTAAAATTGACCTTATTAGTTCAATTCCATGAGTAGATTATTTTTTTTACGGGTAAAATAATTCATTAATTAAAAGCCACATCTAGAAAATAATCAAAATTCAACAACTGATCAAATCAATGCTTTCTTCGGTAAGACTACTATCGCCATATTGATCATACATTGTGGAACATCCCTCCTCGTTTGTATTGCTGAAACATGCAAGCTTGTTGGAGAGACAATCTAACAATTTGTTATAGCCATAAGAAGTATGTATACATAATTTGTCTAAAAATATCCGAAAACTTGACCATACCTGATCCCATATGAATCCTTATCAATGAACTATTACGAAGATTTATTATCTCAAACATTAAACACACTAAAATTGAGAACAAAACCCAAAAAATGGACAGAGAAAAATACACTAAATCTCTATGAGGGAGAACAAAACCCAATAAATGAGTACTAAAAACTCGGGGAAAGAGATACTTATTTAAATAAATAGATATAAATTGTAGAAAAACAAAACAAGAAAATGAGGGGTTTATGATCAACCAAGAAGCTGATGATAGCCCTCAATGGATATAAAAAATTTAGGGTTTTTTTGAGGGTGAGTAGACCAAACTAAATTTACTGAATATATTATAAATATATTTGAGAATTATTTTTTTATCATATATCAAAAATAATTATAATTTATTCAATTATTATATGAACTACAAAACAGAAAATAACATATGTTTCTGGTTGTGTTTAAATTAAATTTGGTTGCAATGAAAATATTTTTAACAAAAAATAACATATGTAATATATATATATATATATATATGAAAAAATATATATTAATCTAATATTAAGTGAAATGTTAGAAATTATTCGTACAATGATACCATTATTATATTTTCTCCAAAAATTATTTATACATCGATAACATTATATTTCCGCCAATTTTAATTTGCAAGCTTACTTTCTTAATTATAACCGTTTAAAAATGTTCTTAATACATAAAATTTGAAAATAAACATATATGGATCTAAAATTACTTTTACTTTAAAAAATTACAATACCATTTGGGCATTCTTAAAGAATATTACTTTTGCTTGGTCATGCCTGCGGGCAAATAAAGTAGGCTCGTGCATAAGGTTCTTAATATTTGAGAGCCCTAAGTTAATTTTTTTAAATTTTTACTAAGATCTCGTATAAGGAGCTAGCTCAAAAAATTATAGTAATACTCTATAAAGCTATATATAAATATTAATGAACCAACAAGATTAATGCATGCCACCAGCCTAGCTTCTCGATCTCTACCTTTTTCATGTGTTGTGCATCATATGGGACACAAGGAAGTCGTCCCAGATCTATGGAAACCTGTAGTAAAATGTGTGGGGAAAAGAAACTGCTTAAATACGCTGATAGCTAACATTATACTTTGGTCCATTATACGGAGTTTTTGACTTTTTACACGTAAATTTAGGAGGTTTGATTACATAGTTATAATTAATATATTTTTAATTTTTTGTTTTGTATAAAAGTATAATATTTATTTAAAATAAAAAAATAATATTAATTATAACTATATAATTAAATCTCCTAAAATTATATATAAAAATCAAGGCTCAGTATAACTATATAATGAACAGGAGTGAGTATATCTTAGCCTGTAGCCCTATATACGATTTAGAAGGTCAAATGTGGGGGAGTGGGTAGTTCTAGATCCCTTGATACGTGGCCGTACAGCTGTGCCTCTTAACTTGAGAACAAAAATTATAGAATTGTAATGCCGCAAGTTAAGTCGAGATGAACAAGTTCGAGTTTTTATATTTTTAAATAAGTCAAACCTATTATCTCTATAAAATGAGCTTAAAATTTTGATAAACTCAGTTGAAGTTCGAGTTCGAGTTTAAAATCAAATCAAACCGAACTTTAAAATTTGATCCGAATTTTAATTGAATGATACACTCAACTTGACTCGTTTAACTAAATAAACTCAAACTTGTTTGAGGCGAAATTTATTAAATGAGCTGGAGTTTGAAATGCTCGCAAGTATATGTCTATCTGATATGTATAAAGAACATTCATTTGAATAAACTTTCTAAATATAAAGCGTTGCATTTGTATTTAATTTTATTTTGAAATTACAGCTGGAGAACTTTATTATTACATGTCACTCGACTATTATTGCATTTAGCTCGACGTCAACAATACCACAAATATAAAAGTTCCACCTGAGAATTGAGTAATACAGCATAGTATTTTTTTTCCAGCTTTTCACATCTTTTAAAAAATTGCATTTTCAAATATTAACTTACTTTAGATTATTATAAGCTTTCGCTTGTATCTAGCAGCTGCCGAATCGAGTGCCTATGGGTCGGAGATAAAATTTTAGTTGAAATTAGAAATATATAATCTTTAATATCTCTAATTTAATTATTATCTTCACAAAACTCAATTCGTCCAACTAATATATTATTAACGAGGATGAATAGACTATTAATTTATATAAATTAGCAAGTATGAAATTGTCATAACCAAATTCGATTATTATATAAAATGGAATAAGTTCGCTTTTATAATATAAAGATAAAATATAGATTTTTAGTGGTTCCTTTTTATTTGGAAACTAAAATAAAAACTAAACTAGATAATTATATAATTATATTTGTATTACCAGAGATTCTACAATGGTATCAGTTCCCATTTAACCAGATATTAAAAAGAATGAATAGTTGCACTTAAACAATGGTAGATAATAATTAATCCGTTTGGCCCCTAATTATTTTCTGAAAATAAGGTTTATTTCCGGAAAAAGTAGATATGCATGTACTTTTCTGAAAATAAATAATATGTATGTACTTTTTCTGAAAATAAGTAACTTATTTTTTATTTTGAAAATAATATTTAGTTTTAAAATTTTAAAATAAATATTTATTTTTAAAAACATATAAAAATATATATAAAAAATGAAATAAGTAATATATTTTAAATTTAAGAAACCCAAACCACCCAAATATAATATCTGATAATTACATCAAGGTCAATTTAAAGGTCACTATCATATGTCTAATACAAGAAAATTGGATAAGGAACAAAACAATATAAAATTTAGATATATATGAAATTTTATTGAGTTCGTTGCACAGAAGTACATTTGTTGATAAGGGGTTTCGTTGCACTCTTGCAGGTTCTCATTTGTGCTAATTCATATACATAAATATATTTTTTATGACATATGATAACACTTGTTATTTATAGAACTTGTGTTGAAATATATAGTAGTATTTCTTGTATATAAAGAGAGACAAGTAGCAAATCAAGAAGAAGAAAAAACAAGAGAGATTGTGATGAAAAGGAGGAGGGGGATGGAGATGGAGCTGAAGATGAGATCAGAACTAAGGTCTGCTATTGAAGAGTTCTCTAAGGAGGCTTTGAAAGTTCAGCCTGTTGATGATCAACTTCATAATGCTGCTGCACATATACCCATCAAGCCGTTTCTTTTTGTTTGCAACATGGTTCTTCAAGTTCTTGGTCTCTCTCTCCCCCCCCTCTCTCTCTGTGTGTCTCTCTGTCTCTTTCTCTGTCTCTCTCTGTGTGTGGTGTGTTTGCTCTGTTTTACATACAAGAATTACAACTACTGTTTTTTTTTAGTAGTCATGTTCTTGTATTCAGTTTTACTATTCATGTTTTAATCTTTGAATTATTGAATTTTATGCTTTCGTTGCAGATAAGATTGGCCCAACAATGGCTGTTTTGAGACAAGACATACATCAAAATATAAAGGTAAATGCAAACAAAACTTTGCTTAATTATTAGGCCATTATTTGTCTCCTGTTTATAACTTAAATAAAAACCGTCTCCTGTAGTCCTGTGTTTCTTATGGTGTGTGAAAAACACACTTCCTTACCTTTTGACTTTTCTGTTTGTAGATTTTAGGACACTTTTACCCTTCTTTGTCATTCTTGAAAACATTTTTTAGGACCACATGTAATGTTGTTCTATTTCATTTCCAGAGATTGGAGAAGTTTCAGGAACTAAACCCTTCATTATATTCAAATGTGGTGGAGATATTGAAGAAAGAGAAGAATGAAGTCTCTGCAAGACATGTTACCAGCTGTAGCAGAGCATTTGTATGGCTTACTAGGTAAATATTAAAACTTTTTTCTACAGCAACTACTAATATTTTTATTATTATTCTTCGTCACCATGTCGTATGAGACTAACCAAAGTAGCCTCCAAGGAGTTTCGAAGTCGATTTCTCAGCCTTATTCATAACAACTCTCTTGGGATCAAGCTTCGAACCACTTCGCTAATTACAACTCTAAATAATATACTAGTGCTTAAGATTAGGACTCATGGCATGATACATGTGGTTAGTTGACTAAACTTTGGAGCATGCCAACTCAAGTCTCAATATATATTATAGTTGAGTTGGTTGCAGCATTTTTAAATCACAGATAGAAGCATATTAAATGGGGTCCAAAGGAATCTATACGATTATGGGAAAATTTAAATTTTAAACCAATTTTTGAAGAACTTGGTTTGTAAATCACTCTTCTAGCAATAAATAAATATTGGTACATACCAGAGAGATCGATAATCTTGTGTAGCATATATTAATGGCTGATCAGCAATTTTCTTGTAATTATTCTTCTTTGCAGATCTCTGGATTTTACAGTGACATTGTTGCGGTTATTACTAGAGGATCCTGAACTTAAGATGGAGCAAGCGGTAGAAGAAGCATATATTATCACTCTAAAACCATGGCATGGATGGATCACTTCAACTGCTTACAAGGTAGCCATTCATTTTTCAGAGGGAATTTTTTTAAAAAGCTATTCTGGTAATGCACATGCAATTGCATTAATCTTTTTTGGAATAATATCTTTCGTAATGCACTAATACTAGCGAAATGTTCTTCAAGATAAACTCAACCTTTATTCTGTACTTCCTTCTCTATTACTTTGCTACAAGCCTACAATCCATTAATTGCAGTGTTTGATTGAATAAATTCTCACTGATCTCTTCGACTTTTTTCGAGCTTCCCCTATTTACTCGTAGTGTTTCTTTTCCAAATTTGCAAAAGTTGCCTCTATTATGAAATTATTCTTTATAACAGAAAACTTGATGTTTTGAACTTACATGGACATCACACACTGACATATTTAATAGTTGAAATTTAGGCTAACTATTGATGGTTTTTCAGGTAGCTCTCAAGCTAGTGCCTGATACAAAAGCTTTTCTTACCATTCTCATGTCCTATAATGAAGACAATGACAGGCTTAAAGAAGAAATGGAGACATTTATTACACTACTTGTGCCTTTCCTTGATAAAATACACTCGATTTCGGTATGTGAATCCTTGATTTGATCAAAACATGCAACACCATATATATTTAATGTTGTCAGTGTCATAATCCTATCTGATATCTTGCAGATAACATTTAACTTGGACAATATGAAGTCTCCTTGAAGATTCAGGCGAAAGAATTAAAAGAAACCAAAATGCTGTAGATAGTTCAGTTTTGATTACTATGTATATCATCCTGTGTGTTGTATATAAGTATGGGAATCACCTTCTAATTAGGAATAGTATAAAAATGTAAAACGTTCGTGATGCAATATGAAACGTTCTGCTCCGTTGAGCAATAGTTGCAATTTTTGTAAGATCCGTATGATGATGATGTAATTGTAAATATGCTATAATTGTTCGGAATATAAGTTTCGATGTAATTGTAAATATGCTATAATTGTTCGGAATATAAGAAACTTTGTCAATCTTAATCATGTAATAAAACTCCTGATCGCCTCCGACCAAGGAGGCGGCGCGTGTGCACGAGGGCACACANATATAAGTTTCGATGTAATTGTAAATATGCTATAATTGTTCGGAATATAAGAAACTTTGTCAATTTTAATCATGTAATAAAACTCCTGATCGCCTCCGACCAAGGAGGCGGCGTGTCCGACCAAGGAGGCGGCGCATGTGCACGAGGGCACACCAACAATTACACAATGCACACTCACATGTCTTAGTAGTTAAAACTACCATTTCACATGTATGCATATAAAGTACCCACACCCATATTATATCCTCTATGTGGGACACTCATTTAACCAATTCCAAGCAAACAGCTTCTACTCAATTTATCTGTGGATTAAACTAAAAAAATGTCTTAGATCCAAACATGAAAGTTTAAGTCCTCATATCAAGAAACAACCTCCATTAGTTAGTTTCCGGAAATTTCATCAAGAACATATATAAAATATGTCCTAAACTTTCCATTTTCTAACAATACTTATAGAAATATTACTGTCAAAGAAAATCTTGTCAGCTGTACAGCCTTATTAAATAAAATTCCCTATCTTGTACGGTTTTCACCAAAGAGCACTACAGTTCTAGCTATTCGAAACTTGATCAACACACAAGTCTTATGCTACAGGGGCCAGGGGGTATTAACAAATCATTAAAGACACAGCATTTTTTTGTATCCAGAGAACTGGGTAGTAGAATTCAGTCAATGCTGTATAAACATCCAAGTTATTGTAAATTGTTCGAACTCCAGAATGATTAAGCCAAAAAAATTTGACATTCTTTCTAGTGTGCTTATGCATCTTTACTTCCATTAACATTTTAGTGCAGATATCAAGGAAGTAAATGAATGTTCTGAAAAATGCCCATCATGTCAATGCCCAAATTGAGGCCATTTGAGCTAGAAGCATTAAAATGGTCACTAGACATAAGCGGAGAGTCATGATGAGCTATGAGNATTCATAATGCAACACTTATAAAAGCAAAAGGCAACACTTTTAATAATTTTTTTGCAAGAACTTGTTTGTACATAGACATCAATCCCATAAAAGACCCTGGTTTATTCCTTTCATCTAAGAATATGTCATTATGGTCGGGACCTCCTACCATGGCTCCTAAAATCTGATTTGGATTTGGTTCTTTGGCATTCAGCCATTTATCTCCTTCTGCACAACTATGCCGTTTGTTATCCCATGGTATTGATGCACCTCTATGGTAAATGTGTGTTGGATACTCATCTCCAAATCCGACAAGGTAGCTCATCTTCATTGGATTATCTCCAAGTATATAATCAACCTGAAACAACATTGGTAAAAGAAATCAAAGAGATTATGATAGGAATTTTTCCTCTGTTAATACCATAAATTCCATATTAAGGTGCCGACAACCTTGCTAACTTACAAGTGAGGCCGGCCTTCGAAGAACTCATATGATAATAGGTTCCCTATATGTAGAACAAATTAGGAAACACTCACCTGAGACTTTGAGAAACTTCTCAATTTATCCAATGTTAATACAGTGCCAGCACAATTGCTACCAGATCTACGCAAGAGATCAAGATAATCGCTATACAATTTACTCAAAAAAGATGTTGTTGCAGCATATTGTAGTGGTGCACCATATTTAGGTTTCAAGAGGATCAAACCACCTACATGATATTTAAAGAAGTATAGTTCAGAATCAAATGGATTAACTAATAACAATTAAGCTTCAACACAAGTAGCACTCGTTCAAATAATTTACCCTCTGTCATATTAAACTGCAGTTTGTTGAGATACGAACACATGAGCAAGTCAGTCCTATTGGTTGATGATTCAAATGCATCTTCATAAGGGTATCCCAGGTCAAGGAAGAATCTAAGTCTTGTTAGCAAAATCTAGAGAAACAAAAATTACAATATAATGTCAAGAATCAACCCATAATCCATACATTCCCACCACAAACGGCTTGCTTGTCTAAGCTTACAAGCCATAAGTACTTGTTCTGATCATATAATCTAATAAAGAGTATGTATATACTATACAGGTACTTTTTAAAACTTGTAAGCTCAAGACAGACTTAAAAAATAGATCACATACCATAGTAGCAGTGAGCTTATTATTCCAATAAAAAATCCCTTTTTCAGAGGACAATTCTTCTTGTACTGCTGCATCAAAATTTGTGGTGGCATAATCGAGGTAAGTATTGTTACCTGTAGAAAAATATAACCAGACTCCACCCCATATCAGCTCGTCTTTGAACCCTGAAGAATTGTAAAACTCACTCGCTTGTTTGCCACAATCACTGTTAGTGTACATTCCTTGTACATGAGCTGTGCCATTTTTACTAGCAACTTCAAACAGTTCCTCAGCTGCTTTTATTAGTTCTCCTGCATAAGCTTTGTCATTCTTAAATACTAATGATGCCGCTGAGAATGCTGCAATAATTTCCCCTGCTAAATCTGAAGCAGTACTATCACACACTGATACATGCCTTTCGTAGCTCATGTCTTCTGGCCTTTGCCAACAGTTAATATCATTCTCAACCTTAGAATCATTACTAGCACTGCCAACCTAAGAATTGAAAATTTTGTAAAATTTTCAAAATTAAATGAAATTCTAGATCACAAAGGGGCTCTTTTTTTGAATTAATATAGCATACCTGTGCATAGATTTTAGTTGGACTAGAAGTACTTGAATTTCGGGGAACAAAGACCTTAAGCAAATAGTCACTTCCCCATTTTATGATGTCTTTGATATGTTCAAGTTCAGCTATATCATCATATTTCTCGTGATACTCGATCACAGTCCAGCTCAACAAAGTTGTAGTATAAGCTGTTGACAAGCTAAATTTTATATTGTTCCCAGAATCATAAAATCCGCCCACAAGATCAGCATTCGTAGTACTACTATTCCCATCATGTAAACCAGAATCACCACGGAATTTCACCAAATTAGTTTTCGGAAGAATCCCAGCTGAAAAAGAAAGTTTTAACTAATCAGGAAACCATGCATTTTGTAGTTCACATACATCGAAAAGCATGGTATTTTGTATATTACACTTTTGAGCATCAAAGAAGACAAGTGCTTGATTCACAGCAAGTGTGAGATTCTTGACAGAGCTATGGTGATGGTGCTTGTGCAATGAAACAAAATGTAACAAGAAAAAGGAAAGGGCAATAACAAGAAAAATAGAAGCTGTAACATAAACGCAACGTCTCAAGTGTATCTTATCAGTGACAATAAGATTATAGTCGTAGGATTTAGAGAATCTTGAAGGGAGTGATTCATATCCAGATGGAGCGCTCGATTGAGGCAAGATGTTAAAGTCAATTTCTATAGAGTTCCAGTGGCTAGATGATGGGAGAAGCCTGCCAGCCCCGGAAATTGTATGAACAAAAGCAAGTGGTTGGTTATAGTCTTCATCAGAAGCTGCTGGTGCAGTGTGTTGCGCTGAGCCTATAGATGATGATTGAGGCATGGTTAAATTATGGAATACAAGCGTAGAAAGCAAAATCTAGAAATGATTATGCATTATTTGAAAGATATTTGACATCTTCTATGCAGATTAATTGACTGGCCTCCTAGCTGTTTTATGGACTGTCTGGTATTAGGGTGGAGTTTAATATGTTTGCAAAGAAAAACATGAGATAGATGAAAGTTGATATTCATATTCAGTAAGGAACAAAACCTGCTTTAGTAATATATCAAGGTTAATTGTAATTTAATGATTAAAATAAACAAATATATTAAACCTGTTTATCCTTCTTTCATTAAGACTTGCAATAAATACTTCATGAACTGCGAAAAGCTAGATAATTAACAGAGGCAAGTAGTAAGATATTTCTGTAGGCATGTGTATAAAAAATGTACACGAAAACTGTATGCATAAGTAAGTGAATCATCTTAATGGTACGATTGTAGGAGACTAATAGCTAGAGGTTGATGCATGCAACAACAGGGTAACCCTAAAAGCTAGGGAGACATAAGTGTGAAGTTCGTGCTCCTCGCAGCACAAGGTTTCTAGATCGAAATTTTGTGCCAGATCCGACCTTTACATGTTTTTAATTATTTTAGAAGAAGAAATCAGCAAAAGTAATTGGAATAAAGCTAGAAAATGTAGTTCCAAACAGAAGATAGTGAAAGTCAAGCTGGAAATGCAAGCAAGAGTAGAAGTGTTTTTTTTGTATATAGTAGAGAAGATAACTGTCATAACGGTTGTTACAATGCAGTAGTTGTTAATTGTGTCAACTAAATATAAATGAATGTATATGCCTATATATAGACAATTATGAGAGGGAACAAGCTGTCCAAATGGCAACATCATATCAAACCGAATTGCCTGCCTGCTATCCTTTCGGCTTAATTATGATTATTTAGAGGGAAAAATGCTCTTTAGTTTTAGCTGTTTGTCATTACAATATTACAATTAGGGTGATTTCTGTTTTTTCTATGGTTAACAATTGCCATAACTAAAAACAAATAAATATAAGTTCAGGTAAGAAAATGTTAAATGTCGCAGTACTGCAACAAACTTCAGCGTCAACAATAATAATTTATGCAAGTTAGAGGCTGTTTCCGCAGAAGAATGATTTAATCAAAATGACATATATTCAATGAAAATATATAAGAATGTTAACTTGGAAGGCAGATGATAATTTCAGAATCTAGTTAAGGATCTTCATATTTTGGCTTCTAGCCCTACTGTTTTGTATTGTGATAATCATTAATCAAGCAGCTCCAGGAAGTGCATCTAATATAATGCATCAATCCAAAATCCTACATAGTTTATGTCTTGAGAGTAAAAATTGCAAATAAGTAATGATACAATCATAATTTAAGATTGGCACTAAAAGATCAGTGTGGCTGATTTTATTAAGAAAGCTTTAGGAAATTGGAAGATTGCATAATTTGCAGTAATACAAACTATACCTAATACATTGCAGGCAGGATAAATATTATGAAGATCCATTATTGATTACAGAATATTTAAAAACATTTTACGCCATCTAACAATGAGCTTGATTATCATCTTTAATTTCTTATCCTGTTCTCATAACAGGGCAGCTTGAAGCCATTCCACTAGTAGAATCATTACTCTTTCCACCCTTCACCAGACCTCCGAGAAGTTCGCCCCTATCATAAAAAAGCTCCACCTTGACAATCTTTGAGTTTTCATCCAACTGTTTGACAAATACTTCAGTTTGTCAATTCTCGTTAAATTTGGTACAAGATATGGTAGTAATATATTCAAGATTCAAGACAACATAAATAAAAATGTCAATGCTAATGATCTATATAATGTACCTCAAATATAGCAATTCCCTGAAACTCTGCTTTTTCTTTAGTAGGGGCATGGCCTTTAAACTGACCTTCCATGAAACCCCAGTGCCTAAACTTGTAGATGATCACTGGTGGTCCTGCATAAACTTGAAGAATCTCTAGTGCAAATCCCCGAGGAAATGCTGTGGTAAAAACAACATGAGATGTGTCAGCTGATTCCTCAGCCGGATTGTAGATGCGATAATGTTCTGGCAGTTGTGTTTGTAGCATAGCATTATATCCTCCCTTTATCTCTACTAGACCTCCCATTGTCAGGCCTTGCCTTCCTAAAGAATACAACAAGTTAGTTTGCTGAGAACAATGTAGCCAACTTATAACTTTAGGCTATAACTGTTTTCTTAAATTATGTTCGGTAGCAGGTTGGACTTGGCATACGTCCAGAGCCATGCTCAGAAATTTACAAACTTATCTAGAACCGGCCCTGAAATTTTACCATTGATGCTTAGAGTAAACTTCTGTGGATCAAGAGTTCTGAAGTCTTGTGGTCGGGTTTTGTGAAACATCTCCATCTCCCATGTCTTCACCAGGTTCTGCACTTTCTCTTCCAACGATCCCGCTGGCCATATCTACACACAAACATAATGTTATCTAGTCAAAATGTAACTTTATTGGATGACTAATAACTTAAGATTTTGAAAGCCATAATCATAATTATAAGAGGTTTCAAGTTAAACGATACCGCCTTGATTATATCTCGACAAGTCAATAAGTTTTAAATGAGAAAATTACCTTAGTTCGGCCTTGTTCAAAAAGTTTATCAACAACATCATAGTTTGGAGGAGTTCCAAATCTCCATTGAACGTTTTTCACATTCTCTGGATCCAAAAAATACCTGTATTTCTCCACCTTTGTAGCTCCTGCCATAATAATATTAATAATGGGACAGTAGTAGATCAGAACTAATATGCCTGCACTATATCAAAACACTACTAACTTGGCCTCATATATATATAAGCTTATGATTTCGCAGGATGATGAACAGTCAATGCACATGCATGTAATATTCTTCTGTTAGTTCCTTGTTCATTTTGCTCACTCCAGATACTAGTCAAAATCCATGCGTTTGTGGATGAAATGTATCCTGTTCGTGTAAGGTTTTAGGTTAATCAATCAATTACGCTAAATTAATTTATTAAGTAAAATTATAGTTTATATTAAATTGGTTAGAAAAACTGGATAAATTACTTTACTAGTTTGATTTACATTAAATTTACAGCTTTATTTCGTATACGTCAAGCTTGTGACTAAATTTTTTCCCATATTGTCAATCACTATATTTTTTTATTCATTATTGTTTGAATTGTAACACCTGATCGATCAACATGATTGTTTCGTTTGTGCTCTGACGAATTTTTTTGACCAAGTGCTCTAAACAAATTGAAACGTGCGAATCATACAACCACAAGCCACTCATGGCTAGACCTGGTAAAATAGGTTTGGATCCGAAAAATCAAACCGAACCAAAATTTATGGAACTGAATCTTAATTTTATATCCGAATTACATAATTTGATAAATATTCGAAAACCCGATTTGATCTGAACCGACAATTTAATCTAAAATAATCCGAAATATTAGATCTGATAATGATTTGGAACCGATTAAAACCGAATACACAATCATCTGAACTGAATATGGCTCGAAATACGAGATCAGATTCAATATAAATACGAATTACATCGAATTAGAAAAGAGATAAATTGAATTTTAGTCTAATAGTTATATTTTAAAGGGTCATAATCAATAATGTATATATTAATTCACTTTTTATTCACTAAATTAATCTATTCTTAAGTAAAATTCATATTTAAAATAATTTTATATCAAAAAATTAAAATGGCTATATAATTAAATTTTTAAAAATTTAAATTATTTTATATTATAATTAATATATTTAATATTAAGATTATTTTTTAAAGTTTCACACAAGGAGAAAGATAATGAATAACATATTTAATAACTTTTATTTTAGTTTTACTATAATTAAAAAATAATTCAAAATTAATCTAGACTATATATTTACGATCCAAAATAATCTGAACCGAATTCGAACCAAACTTAATCCGATCTTAATCCGAAATTCAACCGATTTTAATACAAACTTGATCCAATCCGATCAGAATAGTACTCCAAATATATCATAACCGAAAGTTAATCCGATTCAAAACCGATCCGATTATCCGAATTGCTAACTACCGAAATTTCGATCAAATCGGGTTATATTATATAATAACATCATTAAAAAATTGACCTAATGAAATTTAATCTAATTTGAAAAAATATATATAATTTTTACATTTACCTAATTTGAAGGTGTTAATTGTTGCTCTAAATCCTATTTATCTCTGTTTTCGATCTCCTCATGTATTAATAAAGAGAAATAAGTAAATATTTTATTTATTTAACTATCAATGTATACAATACTGTTCTACTATAATTTATATAACCGTAAGTATTTGTTTGTGGAGTTTTTATTAAATTATAAAATTAATATCATATAATTTTAAAAGAGTTCAGAAAATATTATATTGTAAGACTATGGCGAAGGCACAAGTTGAATAGTATATTTATTTATCTATTTTTTTCATATTTATTTTTATTAAAGTCAATCATGTCTTATACTCCCTTTTTGGTAATATTTGACATTTGACTTTTTGGCACACTCTTTTAAGAGTTTTGACTACATAGTTAGAATTATTATTTTTAAACATTTTTTTGTGAATAAAAATTTTAGTTTAATAATTTTATTCAAAAAAAGAAAATTTTAAAAATAATAAATTTAACTAGGTAGTCAAATTTCCTAAAAATGTGTGACAAAAAGTCAAACGTCATATAAAACCAAACAGAGGAAATATTCAATACAAGTTTATAACTTGTGCGAAGCACGGGATAACTAATATTTAAGTCAATTGATTTTTTATTTATATTTTTATTGATATTTAATATATAATTTTATAATATTAAGAATTTTTGTTAATATTATATATTCTCTTATTTTATATAAATTTATACTATTTAATATAAATATGTTATAATTTGTAACCATGTTAGTATTAAAATAAATAAAATTATATCTAAATAATGTATATTTTATAGGTCCATGACCTAGGACCGACCGTCCAAAACTTTTAATTTTTCGATTATAATAATATAATATAGATTTCATTTAGTTTTTATGAACTATCTTTATATAAATAGTGATAAAACATATATATATTTATAAAAGGTTCAGCGAGAAACTACTTATTTGAATAATTGAGTAACCAATTCCTATTTTATAAGAATTTGATTAACAAATAACTATAGAGACTACAGAACATACAAAAAATCATAATACACCAAAAATAATTGCAAAACAAACAAAAAAATTACATAATGTACAAAAAAATATATAACACAAATTATTGAATATTAATGCTGAATAGTATTATGTAATTTTGTGTTCTATATTTTTTTTATTATATATTTTTTTTGTTTTGTAATTATTTTTTGTGTTCCATAGTTTTTTCTATATTCAACAATTTTTTCATGTGTTCTGTATTTATATTTATTGTTCTCAGTTATTCAAATAAGAGAATTCAACCTAAGCCTATATTTATATTCCATATTCAAAATTTATTATAAACTCCAAAATTAATTTATTTGAAGTTTGTTTCATATAGGTTTTTATTTTGTTCAACTTCGATGCACTTTAGTATACTAGCTTAAATCCCCATGCACGGGTCACTTTTTAAATGTTTAAAATGTATATTTATTATAATTTTATAATAAATTATTTCATATATTATAATTTTTATTTTAAATATTAATATTTTTAGTTTTATATAATATTAAGTGTGAAAATAATATTTTATTATTAACCATATAGATTAACTACAATATAATTGATTTAATATATATGCTACTAATTATAGAAATATACTAATACAATAAAATATTTTTGATACTATATAATATATAATATATTATTCATTTAAAATATATAATATATTATTTATTATGTAACCCTCATGTTTTGATGATAACACAATTCAAGCAAGTTGGATTACTTGTACAATGTATATCTGTTATTTATGTTGATTACATTATTATAGCCTGCTATCTTCTATGAACTAACATTGTGTTACAGGATGATTGCTATCTTCTATGAACTAATATTGTGTTACGGGATGATTAGTTAACAGCATAACAACATGCTTATTCAAAGTGTAATTCTAGCTTGATGGAACAGAGTCCTACATGGAGCAGAATTCTTTCTCCATGAGCTGATTAATTTCATATTCTGTGTATGATTAATATACTTGTACATTCTGATATGTATTACATTTTTAATATTTAATTAAGCTCATATTTTCAATAAAAACGTTTTACTAAAATTTAGGAAGTAGTTTATTTATTTTCAAACTCTTTCAAATTACAAACTACTTATCCTATCTTTTCCTTAGTTATATGACCTGATTTCAAATTGTTTTATCTCTTTCTCCCATAATTAATACTAGCTTTTATCCCGTGCGATGCACGGATGAATTTTTTTAGTTTTTTAATATTTTTATTTTAATATTTTATAATGATTTGAATTTATTTGTATTTGTATAATAATAATTTAAATTTTATTTAATATTATATGTATATATTTTTATATAATTTATTTGTATTTATATTTTAATATGATAATTTTTGTTT
>QRFB01004276.1:31613-44122 GCA_008931105.1 Oenanthe javanica | reverse complement strand
TAGTGATAATATATATTGTTTATCTAAAAATCACTAATAATAAAATTATATCTGTGTTCTAAATCACAAACTCTTCAACATACTTTTATTGTCAAAAAATTTCCGAGGAGTTTTTGATTTTCGGTAATACTTGCCGAACAAGAGCAATCGACTCGAGGTAAAGCAGGTAATCTCGATCTTGACATATTCTCTAATCAATTGATATCAAAATATATACAATTGATATATTGAGCCCTCAGTGGCTATAGGACAAGATCAAGGGATTGAAAACCTACAATCTCTAACACAGATCATAGAACCAAACACTCAAACAGATACAACTTCATCTACTAAACCCCTGAAAAGAAAAGTTTTATCAACTAAAGAGGGTGAGAGAGTAAGTGCCTCTAGTGCACTAGAAAAGAGAAGTATCTATGAGTGTTCCAGCAGCTCTGCCTCTAGTTAGAATATGAAATTGAAACCAAGGCAACTGCTAACTAATTTATATCCTCCCAAAAGGGTATAGATTTGCAAATGGCAAAACTGTTACTAGGTTCGTCATCTTAACATGATGAGTCTATTGAATTCGGCCTGTCAGCCAAGGCCATTTGTAAAGAGTCAACTTCATCTGGACACTCTCAAACACTGCAAACCATAAATGTATATATTCAAATGCACTGTAAGGATTGTCACACACTAAGGATGAATTGACGGAAGCAATTATTCTAAACTTCCATATCAAGGAAGGAAGGATGATTGATGATTCTGACTGAATCAACATGCCTTCACAGGCGTCAGGAGGAAACTTGGATCATTTGCTACATTATAGATCCTTGTCTCCCTCCCCAGATGGAACATATCTGGATTCCTAACGGAATAGATCATCTTAGATGATCAGCAACTCATTGAATCTATTCCTGAAGCAATTCAGTTTTTAAAGTCAAATATTTTAATGGATTCAATTGAGGACGGGGATTTACGAAACCCCATTGCACCACCAGTGACCTCTCTTGAAGGGGCTATGGTGATCTTTCTTGCAGGTACAAAAGACTGTGTCATCCGTACTGAGAGAGAAACAGTGTTGTGAGAAAAGAGTGAAACACAAGTGAGAAAGAGTGAAAATATATATTCTATGAGTGAAACACTTAGAGAGTATATGAGCGAAACACTTGTGAGAAACACAAAGTAAAATCACACACTAGCACAATTACCAAATCCCATTCCCAATTCCCTGTTACAGATTTCTAATGTTACTCAACTAAGGGGAAAGAAATTTCTTCTGATATTAAGGATTCTGAAGAGGATTACTCAACTAAGGGGGAGAAGTTTAAACAAGATCCAAAAAGGAAGAAGTGTTGAACAAGATCCAAAAGGGAGAATTGTTGAACAAAGTCTTTTTACTAGAAGAGGATTACTCCATTGTTGAACAAGAAAAGGGGGTATATAACAACATGCTTGGATTGGATATAACTAATGATTATTTATTAGTTCTTCTATTCCATTTGATTTTAGAAGATTCTTGTATATAGGATTAACCGGATTTTCTAAAATGCATAACATGTCATAGTTTGCATTTTTTATATCTGCGATGGTTTAATGCTGTATGTATGCCATGTCTGTTGTTACCTCTATTAAAATGGTTGGATAATTCAAGAAATGAGAGAATGAATTCACCTTGGATGAGAAGTGAAGACAGGAGTTGGAGAAACAGAGGAGAAGTGGTGGTAAGAAGAGAACAAGACTTCATCCCTGCCATCCTAAGGGGGAGTAGTGATGAGTCTAAGAAGTGAAGATGATTTAACTTGAAGATTTATCTTTCATCTTTCATTTCTAAGTTCACTCAAGAAATCTGGAAATGCAGAATTTGATCCAGAGAAACTAGCCANACCGAAAGCTTGATCAAATGTCTTACCGAGAGAAATTCTGAAAAGTCTTACTGAGCTTCAAATTAAAAAGTCTTACCGAATTTTAAAGTAAAAAAAGTCTTGCTGGGCATTAGAAAAAAAGTCTTACCGACCAGAAAATGTCTTACAGACCTTTTGAAAAGTCTTACCGAGCTTTTCAAAAGTCTTACCGACCATCAAAAGTCTTGCCCAGCAAATAAATAAAGTCTTGTTAGCCTATTTAAAAAGTCTTACAGATTTTTTAAATAAGTTTTATTCAAATGTCTTGTCAGCCTAAACCTCTATAAATATGAGGTTTTGGTTTCATTTTTCAAGGAGTAGAAAAATCAGTTCAAATTCAGAATTTGTCTGCATTGTTTTATTCACAGACTTTCTGTGCTGGTTTGATTTTAATTCCTAAAGTAGAACAATTCATGTCAAATTTGTTCTATGAATTAAAGTTTATTCTACCGGATATTGTAACACCCGTTCAANTTCAAGTTTAATATACGTATTTAACTTGAATCTTGTTTACTTACTTGCTAATTTCTATATCTTAATTGTTATATAATAAAAATAGAAAGTTAGTAAGTCAGCCTCCCAAACACTATNCATCAACAATAGTCCTACAATCAAGACTTTAATTTAATTCTCTATTAATTAATTAAATTAATTATTTAATTTAATTGGTAAATTAATTCACTTAGAATTAATTTATTTCTTAAATTAATTAAAGGATTATTTAATTTAGAATTATTTTAGAATGAAGNAATTGTTGTCAGTATCGCATTCAACCCCCCTTCTACGATACTTCCGGGACCCAACACATTTTGACCTAGGTGAGGAATTAGGCCTTTGTTCAACCTCATTCCAGGTCTATGGGATGTCAAACCCTGTAGGGCTCATCGACTTCATTCCAAGTCAAAAATCACAAAGCCTTGAGGCCCCCAGACATTTCGACCTGAGAGGAAAAATGAGTGTTAATTACCTAGGTGAGGAATTAGGCCTTTGTTCGACCTCATTCCAGGTTNGGTGAAAAGAAGTATTGTCTAGTTTAAAAAGTCAGATTATTTCAGTAACAGAGGTACTTCTAATCGCAACTGTAGATACAGCTAAACAAGCCTGACGGTACTGACTTGAAGACAAGACGGTAAAAAAATTGACACGGAAGAAATGCAGAGTCATATATTCTTAACAATGGAACCCCAGTTNTGGGATGTCAAACCCTGTAGGGCTCATCGACTTCATTCCAAGTCAAAAATCACAAAGCCTTGAGCCCCCAAGATATTTCGACCTGGGAGGAAAAATGAGTGTTAATTCGACCTTATTCCAGGTCTATGGGAGGTCAAACCTCGAAGGTCTCATCGACCTCAATCCCATTTCGACCTAGGTGAGGAATTGGGCCTTTGTTCGACCTCGATCCAAGTCTATGGGAGGTCAAACCTTGAAGGACACATCGACCTCAATCCATCCCCTTGGAAGCCAAATTCGACCTGGGCTTGAAATTGAGGTTTATTAGACCTCAATCCAAGTCTATTTGACCCGGTGCTCAAACGAGGTTTGAAACCCCNTTATAAGCTGTGCGGGTCTAAAAGCATTTCTACGGAGCCTAATCACTAAAAGACAAAATAGGACCCTTTTTATTTCATATTGAATTTGGCAGGTGCACGTTTTTAAAGAACCACTCAGAGCTTGCCACGTGTCCAATGAAAAGAAAGGAAGTGAAAAAGCTGCTGAATTGAAATGTCTTACCGAAAGCTTGATCAAATGTCTTACCGAGAGAAATTCTGAAAAGTCTTACTGAGCTTCAAATTAAAAAGTCTTACCGAATTTTAAAGTAAAAAAAGTCTTGCTGGGCATTAGAAAAAAAGTCTTACCGACCATCAAAAGTCTTGCCCAGCAAATAAATAAAGTCTTGTTAGCCTATTTAAAAAGTCTTACAGATTTTTTAAATAAGTTTTATTCAAATGTCTTGTCAGCCTAAACCTCTATAAATATGAGGTTTTGGTTTCATTTTTCAAGGAGTAGAAAAATCAGTTCAAATTCAGAATTTGTCTGCATTGTAATATTCACAGACTTTCTGTGCTGGTTTGATTTTAATTCCTAAAGTAGAACAATTCATGTCAAATTTGTTCTAGGAATTAAATGTTTATTCTACCGGATGTTGTAACACCCATTCAAGTTTAATATACGTATTTAACTTGAATCTTGTTTACTTACTTGCTAATTTCTATATCTTAATTGTTATATAATAAAAATAGAAAGTTAGTAAGTCAGCCTCCCAAACACTATAAGGACCCGAACCCTCAGCTAAAGCAATAATTTAATTCCGCAAATTCTGAGAAGAATTTTAAATTGTTGTCAGTATCGCATTCAACCCCCCTTCTACGATACTTCCGGGACCCAACACATTTTGACCTAGGTGAGGAATTAGGCCTTTGTTCAACCTCATTCCAGGTCTATGGGATGTCAAACCCTGTAGGGCTCATCGACTTCATTCCAAGTCAAAAATCACAAAGCCTTGAGGCCCCCAGACATTTCGACCTGAGAGGAAAAATGAGTGTTAATTACCTAGGTGAGGAATTAGGCCTTTGTTCGACCTCATTCCAGGTTTATGGGATGTCAAACCCTGTAGGGCTCATCGACTTCATTCCAAGTCAAAAATCACAAAGCCTTGAGCCCCCAAGATATTTCGACCTGGGAGGAAAAATGAGTGTTAATTCGACCTTATTCCAGGTCTATGGGAGGTCAAACCTCGAAGGTCTCATCGACCTCAATCCCATTTCGACCTAGGTGAGGAATTGGGCCTTTGTTCGACCTCGATCCAAGTCTATGGGAGGTCAAACCTTGAAGGACACATCGACCTCAATCCATCCCCTTGGAAGCCAAATTCGACCTGGGCTTGAAATTGAGGTTTATTAGACCTCAATCCAGGTCTATTTGACCTACAACCCGAACGAGGATTTAGACCCCTCAAGTCAGTCAAGTGAGGCACGAGACCCCTCAAATCAGTCAAATGAGACATTAGAGCCCTCAATTCAGGTCTACAAGAATATAAAAATATAAATTATTATTATTTTTTAATAATAATAATATCTAGGTTGGACTTTATTTGAATAAAATTTTGTCCAAGTGGGACACCTCATTTTATCCGAGTAGGACACCCTGAATCGAAGAAATATTTATCCAAAAATTAATTGGGTAAAGATAGAAATTATTATTATTTAATAATATCTGGGTTGGACTTTATTTGAATAAAATTTTATCCGAGTGAGACACCTCATTTTATCCGAGTAGGACACCCTGAATCGAAGAAATATTTATCCAAAAATTAATTATGTAAAAATAGAAATTATTATTATTTAATAAAAATAATAATATCATGGTTGGACTTTATTCGAATAAAATTTTATCCAAGTGGGACACTTCCAAATCCGAAATCAACTTATTCCAAAAAAAATATTATTATTTATTAATGATATTTGGAAAAAATTGAAGTGCAAAAAAAAAAAAACTGATCGACCTCGAATGAAGTCGAAGGTCGACCTCAAAATTACCTTCGACGTGGACAAAAAATCAACTGCTAATTCGACTTCGCCTGAGGTCGATTTGACTTGTCAAATTACCAAATGGTCACCTAGCTTCTGTAGTTTATACAACAGCCCCCTCAAGTTTGAAAACTTACGATAACTCCCTTGAAGTTTAAAAACTTATGAATTCGCCCCTGAAGTTTGAAAGTTGACGATTACTCCCCTGAAGTTTGTAAATTGACAAATCAAGCTCTGCAAAATTACAAGTTGATCCCCCATGGAAAAGTTACATAAAAAATTCCTAAATTCTTAGGAAAAATACCCGTGGGTACATAAAAAATTCCTAAATTCTTAGGAAAAATACCCGTGGGTATATAAAAAATCCTAAATTATTAGGAAAAATACCGTGGGTACATAAAAAATTCCTAAATTTTTAGGAAAAATACCCGTCGGTACATAAAAAATTCCTAAATTTTTAGGAAAAATACCCGTGGGTACATAAAAAATTCCTAAATTCTTAGGAAAAATACTCGTGGGTACATGAAAATTCCTAAATTATTAGGAAAAATTAAGAAAAATACCCGTGGGTACATAAAAATTCCTAAATTATTAGGATAATTATGAAAAATACCCGTAGGTATATAAATAATTCCTAAATTCTTAGGAAGAATACCCGTGGGTACAAAATTTTTTTAAATTCTTAGGAAAAATACATGTGGGTACATAAAAAATTCCTAAATTATTAGGAAAAATACCCGTGGGTACACAAATAATTCCTAAATTATTAGGAAAAATACTCGTGGGTACATAAAAAATTCCTAAATTCTAAGGAAAAATAAACGTGGGTACATAAAAAATTCTTAAATTATTAGGAAAAATACCTGTGGGTACACAAGTAATTCCTAAATTATTAAGAAAAATACCCGTGGGTACACAAAAAAATCCTAAATTCTTAGGAAAAATACCTGTGGGTACACAAAAATTCCTAAAATATTAGGAAAAATTATGAAAAATACCTGTGGGTACACAAAAATTCCTAGAATATTAGGAAAAATTATGAAAAATACCTGTGGGTAAAGAAAAAATTTCTAATATATTAGGAAAAATTATGAAAAATACCTATGGGTACACAAAAAATTCCTAAATTTTTAGGAAAAATACCTGTGGGTACATAATAATTCTTAAATTATTAGGAAAAATTACGAAAAATACCTGTGACTACATAATAATTCATAAATTATTATGAAAAATTACGGAAAATACCAGTGGGCACATAAAAATTTCTAAAATTATTAGGAATATCACGAAAAATACTTGTGAGCACCATATGATCCCTAAAATTTTTGGGAAAGATACAGAAACACCTGTGGGCGATACGAAATCATAAAATTCGACCTCAATTAAGGTCGAAGTAAAGCCCAAGTCTTGAGGCCAATCGACCTCAATTGCTAATTGACATGGATGTACATTTTAGGTATAGTTCGACCTCAATCAAGGTCGAAATGAAGATAAAGCCTATAAGGCCTATTCAAACTTTTAATCAAATTCGACTTCAAACAAGATTGATAATCATCCTCGATTATTTTTCGAACTCAAGGTAATTTGGGGCATAGTTCGACCTCAATCGAGGTCGAAAATGAAACCCAAGCCAAGGTGGCCTATTCGATCTCAAAGCACTAATCGACTTCAAATGAGGTCGAAAATCAATCACTACAACCAGTCGACTACATTGGATAATTGATCTTGAAATTCAACCTCAACGAGGTCGAATTCGATCCCAGAATTAAGTTTCGACTTCATTCCTTGTCTCGACCTCAAGGAGTTTTGAGACCTAATTCGACCTCAATCGAGGTCGAAATCGACCTCAGTCCCATGTTTCGACTTCAAGGGATTTTGAAGCCTAAATCGACCTCAATCGAGGTCGAAATCGACTTCGATCACACAGTTCGACTTCAAAGGTTTTTCAGACCTAAAATCGACTTCAATCGAGATCGAAATCAACCTCACTTACAGGTTTCGACCTCGAGGATTCATTTAGGCCTAATTCGACCTCGAGGTTTTTGAGGTCGAAAATCGACCTCGATCTTGGTCGATTTAGGGTAGAAATGCAAAAAATATCTTTGGCAAATTAGCTACGAATAAAAGTTCTTTGGGGACCGTTTTATTTAATGTTAATTCTTTAAAGGGATTAAAAATAAAAAGACCTGAGTCCAAAGGACGAGATAAAATTGACTAAAACAAGTCAAAAGCCCGATAAGGCATTTAAAACCGTTTGTGAAACTTTTACGAAAACTCACGAAGTTTTCTCAAAAGTTGGAGGGGGGGAAATGATATGGGTAAAAAATAGCCCTAAGGAAATAATAAATATAGCATTTATTATTTCATTTATTAGACCTAGCATGGTCCATAGGCTTGGGCCCTTGAAACGAACTAGGGAAATAAATCCTAGGATCAACTGGATTTGTAAGTCCAGCCCACAAAGCTCTGTTGGAGCCATAAGCCCATTAAGCCTTTGTTATTAATTAATTTTGCAATTAATTAATAAAGGCTCAGTAAAGGCCCAAGAAGCCTGATTGAAGGCCTTCATCCTAGAAGGATCTAGAAACCCAAACGTGGGAAGAGTCCTACGAGACCCCTCATCTGTGGAAGGCTCTAGAAGCCTAATCTCGAAGATAAACCTCACATGCTAGAGTCCAACAAGGACTCTCATTCCTTGGAGGTTACAACAACCTTACATCACTAGGAGACTTGGCCCCCAAGTCTCTTAACTCTAATCTGATTCCAAGGCCTCCATGCGCCTATATAAAGGGCCTAACCCTTCAACATTAGAACTACGTTTTGGCTTGATTCTCTAAACACAACAGAGATACGTAGGTAGTTAACGAGGACCCGAGTTAGTCACAAAACGTTAGTGCAGCCATTAAAGCTCGAAGCTCTCCCAAACCATAGCATTAATTACGCATTAAAGACACCTCGTTTTTTATCCGTAACAAATACATCTTGTAAAGTGATTCTCAATCAAGAATTTATATAATATGTCATACCAGGCTCTAGGTGCTTGTTTCAATCCATACAGTGCTTTGAGAAGATAGTACATAAATGCAGGATGAACATGATCAACAAAACTAGGAGGTTATTCCACATACACTTCTTCTTCCAATTCTCCATTTAGAAGAGCACTTTTCACATCCATCTGATAGACCTTGAAATTAGCATTAGCAGCATAGGTTAGAAAGATTCTGATAGCCTCCAATCTTGCAACAGGTGCAAATGTTTTATCAAAATCTATGCCTTCTTCTTGTGAGTAGCCCTTTACCACCAATCTTGCTTTATTTCTTGTCACTGTACCAGATTCATCCATTTTGTTCCTCAAACTGATTCAACTCTTCTTTCATAACCAATATCTAATCAGAATCAATCAAGTCTTCTTCAATCCTTTTTGGTTTTTCTTGAGACAGGAAGTTGTTATACAAGCGTTTATTTTGAGTTTCACTTCTAGTTTTGACACCATCATTTGTATTTCCAATAATTAACTCAAAGGGATGGCTTTTGGTCCATTTCTTTTATGGTGGTAAATTTGTACTTGAGGATGATGCTTCATGATCATTAGAATTATCATGATCATTGTGNGATGGTAAATTTGTCCTTGAAGATGATGCTTCATGATCATTAGAATTATCATGATCATTGTGATGTGATTGATTATTTGAGAACCCTCCCCCTGAGATGGATATCTTATTTGAAGATTATTGAGCAGAGTTATTATCCATTGAATGGTTATCAATTGAAGTATTATCAATCAACTGATGATTGTCAACTGATAAGTTATCTGTTGATGCATTGACATCAATTGATGGGGAATTTCTTCTTGGAATTTCCACATCATCATCACTTTCTTCACCATTACTAGTTGATTCATTTTCAAAATGCAATAATTCATGGTATCCTTCATCAAATAACCCTTGAATCTTTTTATTATCAAAGACTACATGCATAGATTCCATAACAATGTGTAATCTAAGATTGTAGACTCTATAAGCTTTGGTTGTTATTCCATATCCAATAAATATAGCTTCATCCACTTTGGCTTCAAATTTTCCCAAATTTTTACCTTGATTTCTTAGGACAAAACACTTGCAGCCAAATACATGAAGAAAATTAAATGTTGGCTTTTTGTCTTTCTTCATCAATTGATATTGAGTTTTATCTTGTAATTGATTGATTATGGAAATATTTTGAATGTAGCATACATCATTGATTGCTTCTGCCCATAAATATATAGGAAGTATTGCTTCTTTTAACATAGTTTTAGCAGCTTCAATTAAGGTCCTATTTTTTCTTTCAACAACTCCATTTTATTATGAAGTTCTAGGTACAGAAAAATGTTGAGTGATACCTTTTTCTTCAAAAAATTCTGTCATTGTTGCATTCTTAAATTCAGTACCATTATCAGTTCTTATTTTCTTGTCCTTCCATTCAGTGCCATTGTCAACATTCTTCACATGGTTAATAATGAATTTGTTCGCCTCATCCTTGGAGTGTAAGAAATGTACCCAAGTGTATCTTGTGAAGTCATCCAAAATGACTAAGGTATATTTTTTCTTAGCAATTGACATGATGTTGACTGGACCAAACAAGTTCATGTGCAATAATTCTAGAGGCTTATCAATTGATGATTCTGACTTTGACTTGAATGATGCTTTCCTTTTTGACAAGAAACACATAGTCCATCATTGGTGAATTCCATCTGTGGAACGCCTCTAACTAGATTCTTTCTAACCAAATGATTCATGGCTTTGAAATTCAAACGGGCTATCTTCTTGTGCCAAGTCCAACTTTTATCTGTATCGACTTTGCTAAGTAGGCATGTCATTGAATGTTGCCTTTACAGAGTTGAAATAAGCCACATAGACATTTCCTTTTCTTCCACTAGTTAAGAAAATTTTACCAGATTCTTTGTTGGCTATGATGCATGATCTAGCTAAAAACCACACACCATTTCCATTATCACACATTTGACTTTTACTTAGCAAATTGTGCCTCAATCCATCAACTAGCACTACAAGTTCAATGATAATATTTTCACTTACAATTGAGCCATATCCTAGAGTAAAACCTTTGCTGTTATCCCCAAAAGTAACTCCTGGGCTAGCCTTTTCCATAAACTTTGTGAGCAGAGACATATCTCCAGTCATGTACCTAGAACATCCACTATCTAGAGACCAAAGATTTCTCCTCATGTTTCCCTGCACACAATTAAAAATAATCAAGTTGATTTGGTACCCAAGTTGCCTTGGGTCCTCTTTTATTAGTTGCAGCCTGAGCCTTGGTTGCAAACTTTGGCTCATTCTGTTTTGGTGGGTTTAAATCCACTTTAACTTTGGGAGTTGACTTTTGAGGCTCAAACACCTTGGAACTCATGGCAGAAATATCATGTATAATTTTATATTTAACAGTTTGATTAGCATGAGTGTCAACAGTTACATGCATATTTCATGGCATTCCAGGCATATTCATGTTGACATATCCAAAGAATGGATTATACATAAATGGAACTTGTGCATATGGCATATGAACATTTGGTGCAACCATATTAGAAGACGTGGCATTCATGATCATAGGATTGGCAAGCATGACATTTACAGACATGACATGTGTATTGAAATCATTTGCAGGTATGTAATTCTTTGCTTTTTTGCAATGTATATATCAATGATTTATACTAACACATTTAGAACAAAATTTTCTAGGTGCATACATATAAGGAGTGTAATTATTGTGCTTGTTTATGCCTACCTTCCTATTCCTATTCTTTTTCTTTTTCTCAGGCTTAGGGTTAATAATTTCAACACGTGCTATCTCTTCTAATTTCTCTTTTAACTATTTCTTAGATAAGCTAACAATTTTGATATTTTCAACCTTAGTCTCAACTTGATTCTTGGTTTCAATTTCTTTCACAAACTTAATAGGGGTGCTAAACTTGTTCTTTTTCTTAGCCATTGATGATTTATCTGTCAATGGATGCTGATCAGTTGATTTAACATCAATCGATTGATGAAGGATTAACAGTCGATTGATCTTTATCCATTGAGGTGTCAACCAATGGCTTGCCTAAAGATTTAGGGGATTCTTCTAGAGTGTCTAAACCCTGAGCATCAGTGATCTGTTTAGAAGTTTTAGCGGACCTATTCCATTTAGTAATGGTTTCAATTTCTTCAGCCAATTATTCTTTTAACAATTCTTCTCTTCTTAAACTATTCACTAGCTCATCTCTAGTATCCTTACTTTCCTGCTTGAAATCTATCTAAACAAACAAGTTCATTTTCAAGAAATGCATTCCTCTCAGTTAAGGCATCAATGGTGTTCTTTAACTTGAGGTTTTCTTTATTTAGATATTTTAGAGTGACATGCAAATTGTACAGTTCATTAGACATTTCATTGATGATACTATTGCATTCATCTTTTGAAAGCTTAGAAAAGTTATTAGATAATACCTAATTAATTTGATTGTGAACTAGCTTCTTCATCTTCATGGTTGGCCATTAGTGCTAGATTGATGAATTCTTCAGAATCACTGTCCTCAGCAACCTGAAGGGTTTCGGGCATGAAAACGCAACGGAACTAACGTAAAAATAATAAAAAAATCGAAACCCAATCGCAGGATCCATGTATAACGTTGGATGATTATGGTGAAGAAGTCTGTACCTTAACAAAGCTTTCCGTATGTTGTTTAATGGAGGTCCAGAAAGATGAATCACAGCAGCCCTTTGTTGCAAAGATTTGTTCTCCAAAGAAGTCCACACGAACGCCCGATCGTCCTACGATCACCGGAGTCGGTACTAGCCGAATTGTTTGCCTCTTGCCTCTCTCTCTATTTCTCTAGCCTCTCTTGATGATGAGAAGCTAGGGTTTTTCTCTAAAAACGAAATTTAATGATTAAGCCCTAATATTATACATCATTATGTATATATAGGGGAGAGAGAGATTTTGGGCCTAACCCTAATCTATGTGGTTTCCAAAACCCATTATGACTTTGGGTTATTATTATTATTAAATCTGAATTCTAATATAATTAATCAAGTCCCACTTAATTAATTCAATAATTAAATTCGAATAA
>QRFB01004276.1:20696-31261 GCA_008931105.1 Oenanthe javanica | reverse complement strand
TACTTAAAGATATATATTACGTATTAATATTCCAAGGACATTTATTATTCTTTCAATTTATGACGCAGTAAATAAAGACATAATAAATATTAACTAAATAATCACATAAAACATAATCCTTAATTGTTTTCAATAAAACATTAAAAGTATTGTCTCTAGGACACCAATACTAACACAACCCAATCTTTCTCCTCAATAACAAAAGCCTTTTCGTTTTGTTTGAGAAGGTCTAAGTACTTTTTCTTATAATCAATGCCATCATATGACTTTGCCTTCTTTTCTTGTTTTGGCTTTCTGCACTCATTTGAGAAATGACCAGCCAGTCCACAGTTAAAACATTTGAATTTTGATCTATCAACCAAATTTTTATTTTGGTTATCATTTCTAAACTGGGATCCAGGCCTTTGAGCATTTGGATTCCTTTTAAATTTTAATTTTAAGAACTTCCTTGATAAGAATCTAAGGTGCTCATCAATCTCATCTAACTCATCCTGAGAGCATGCTTAAATTTCTTCACATTTGCCCTTTCCTTTTCCTTTGGATGTATTTTCCCAATTACACAAGTAAGGGGGGGTTGAATACTTGTGTGCTCTTTTTGCCTGTTTCAAAATCAAACTTGAAAGATAATAACTTCGATTGATTAACAAAAAACAAACATAAAGATATGAATGAATACTGTATGTATTATTTATGTATGAATTCAAAGTCTCCTAAGATGTACACAAAACCTAACAGCTTCTCTATGTTTTCACAATAACTCTCTCTATCTCTATGCTCTCATAAAATTTGATAATTATATTAGGTTACATAGAATGTTTATATAGAGAGCTGTCAATCAACTAATAACATAAAATCAAATTATAATAGGAAAAAAATTCCTAATTATTAGTTGACAGTTTCCTTCTGAAATTCTCTTTCCTTCCCATAGCATATCTACAATATAATTTTCTTTATCTTTGAAGTTTTCTCTTTCTGTTGATCACCTTCCAAATATAGCTTCAACTTTATAGACTCTGAAAGATTTCAGACTCTAATGACCCTCTGTCTCTGACAGATTATAGACTTTGGTAGTTTATAGACTCTGATAAACTCTCAGACTCTAATTTGCATCCAGACTTTAGTTTCAATTCTTTTGAAAATCTTCTAAGTATAAATGACATATATAAATGAATGTTGACTAACTAGACCCTGATTATAGAAAAAATTCAGAGACTAAAAAGACTTGTTACAGATAAACTATGCTAGACTCTGTTTTAATATTTTGTACATCATCAAACTAATATATTCCTAACAATCTTCCCCTATTTATGCTTTATAAAATGTAAGCATAAATCAAGATTTGATGATTTCAAAATTAAAGAATAAAACAATTAATCTAGAACAGTATAAAAATTCATATGGAAAAAGAATTATTTCTCAGTTGATTTTCTTAAATGCTCTATGGTTCCTAAAAATGATTTCAACATATTCTCCTGCACAATTGTTAGAGCTTCACTAACAAACATCTTCAATTTGATCATATCTTCATTTTCACATTTAATTTGACAGTAAACTGCTCTTAGATCATTTGCACTGTATTCTTGTTCTTTTAAGTCTTTAAGCATAAAAACATTAATCTTCCCTTCCATAGGTTGAAACCCAAAGTTGTGACCCACGCCTTCTTGAAACTTAATCTATTTTAATTCCAGAGGTATGTTTTGATACTTCTATTTAGCATCAACATATTTTAGATAAAATTTACCCATCTGCTTATTTGCCTATCTTTGCAGAGTCAGCTTCCTATCAATCTCCATGAACCATTTATTGGTCACTTCTCTCTTACTCTTATTTACCCCAGCTGCTATTGATAGAAAAAATCTGATATATTGCAACTCCTCAGGCTTCTTGAAGAATATGAAGTTTTCATGACTTATCCACCTTACAGTTCTTCCACTTAGAAAATATACTAGCATTTCTGTTTTCACCTTTTTAGTTCCACCCCGTCCTCCTAGCAACTTTCTTTCAAAAACATTATACAAAATTTGAGCAGACACCACTTTGTTAAAGTTCTTTTGAGTGAGCATTTCAAATTGACTATCTCTAAGAGACTGTGGATAACTACTAGAGTTGTAGTCTTGTCAATATTAGATGTTGAAATTCCTCCAAGCCCTTTTGTTCTTCTAGCACTTAATTGTGTATTTGTTTGACTACACTTCCAATAGCTTGACTCATTGACTTTTCCTTCTTTCTTATCATCAGAGTCTGTACTTTGTTTACCTTAACTAGAGTCTGGTTTAAACTCTAATTTTCCATGTCCAGTCCCTGACTGGTGTGTTTGAGATTGTATATTATTTCCCATAACAATGCCAATATAATTTGTAGAAGGGGGGTTGAATATAAATTATCAAAACTTTTTCTATTTTAATAATTATTCTTGAAGTTTGTGTGTTTAAGAGAAGATATATCAACAAATGAAACTGAAACTAAATTGAACAAAGATATTTTAAAATTACTGATGGATTGGTTTTTCCATCAATGTATATTTTGCTCAATTTTTCTAGGTTAATAAAACCTAGCTTTGTTTTACAAGGTTAGAAAATAAATCAACTGTTCTTACAAAGTGCTCTAAGGCTGATAGTTGATTCAAAAATATTGTATATCTTGTTCTTCTGTATATTTCTAACAATGCTACCATACTTGTTTATATACTACAAGTGTTTACAATACTTATTTTAGGATTGTTTTAATTCTTTCTTTCCTTTTACCTTTTTCTATTTTAGGAAAATGTTTTCAGTCTTGGAAAGATAGCTTCTGTTTGAGTCTTCACAGTCATCATAGATTGTCTTCCATAGGCATGCTTTTATCCTTTAGATCTCTGACATATAGCCTTTTTTGTTGTCTCAATCAGTTGATAATTTGTTGTTAAGCATATCAATTGATCATTCATTTTATCCATCAACTGATGTTCTTCTTCGATTGATCTTGAGATCCATCGATCGGTAAAGGTTATTGACTTATAAATTGATATTATCAATCAATGGGTCTTCATATCATTTGATGGTCTTCAATACTTTGACTTGGTTTCTTCAATTGATTTTCTATCCATCGATGCTTCAATATCAACTGATCATCCTTCACTTGTATAATTTTCCTGTCTTCAAATAATTATAATTTGACAGCCTAAGTTACATATCAGTTGATGACCTATATTAATTGACTTTAACATCAATTGTTGAGAATAATATCAATTGACTTACACCTTATCAATTGAAGTAGACTAAGTATACCTATGCTACAATCCATATTATCAGTTGATCTAGATAAACATTTCAACTAATAAATGGTTTCCTAATCAATTGATATTTATAAACTTCATATCAATTGATCAGCTACAACATTTGAAATTTCTATGATTCTAAGATTAAAATTATCATCAAGTTACAAGTAGATTCCTAACAATCTCCCCCTATTTGTGTCTGTGACATAAACATGTATAAATATACTTGATGATAACAAAAATCCTTAACTATAATCATACAAATAGAATCAAGAAACTTACTTAGCACTTTGAGTTTGGAAGTACCAGTTGATGTGTAATTTCTGCAAGCTACTCCAATGTCTTCTACTCTTCATGATCTTCATTCTCCACTCACTTCTTCTTCTTTTTCTTCTCAACATTTTTTTTAGCTGTCTCATAAAGGAACTCCTCAATATTGCTTCATCTTCATCAGTTTCTTCAAGTTGCCTCATTAGATAATGAATTTCTTCATCTATGATTTTTTCCAGATATTTGCAGATATCAAAGAACTTTGTATTGCCTTCCATATCTATAAAAATCATAGCGTACTTAAGGTTCCAACACCACCTTCTTGACTTAAGATTTCCATAGCATGAGAGGTGAATCAGATTCAGCTTCAACCTTTGGTCTCCTTAGCTTTGAAATTTGATGTTGAATTTCCTTAGCAATTGTAACATTGGGTTTACCTTTTGCTGAGAAGAGGTAGAATGGTTTTCAGGACATTGTAGCTTTGCTTCAATATCACCTTCATTGAGTAAGTAATTTTTGATCCATTCTCATACTCCAACCTCATTGACTCTTCTTGGTTAGAGGTTGCAGGGTGAGTTCTTACTCCTATCAGCCCTTTTTCACTTACGACTGGTATTCATTTCATTTCATACCCTTCAATTGTCACTTCCTCCTCAATTTCTTCTTGTTTGACTTAAGGGTTTTCATGAACCACTGTATCTTGAGTTGAATTTGTCCTTTTCTTAGCCATTTCTATTTTTCTCCTTTTTCTCAGTGGTTGTTCTACCAATTGTTCTTCCATAAGCCATTGCATTTCCATTTACCTAGTAATCTCTTCACGTTGGGTCCCGAAGTATCATAGAAGGGGGTTGAATACGATACTAACAATAATTTAAATTCTTTTCGGAATTTGTGGATAAATAAATTATTGCTTCAGAATGGGTTTGGCCATTTGTAGTGTTTAGGTGAGCTGCCTACTAATTTTCTGTGTGTCCGGATAAATCAATTAGGTTCAAGAAAATTAGCAGGTAAAATAAACGGGATAAGATTCGGGGAATATATCTTTTATATATATACCGGGAGGTTACTACACCCAGTTAAAAATATAACTGGTTTCCAAAGAACAAATTAGTTCTTTGCTACTAACACAAAAATATAAAGCTCAGTTCCTATACAAATATATCTAAATTAGTACAAGGAAAAACTGAGTCGGTAGGGAGTGATATCTAGGAGCCCTGAACATTTTTCATTAAAGAACCGGGTCCTAATATCTGACTAGGAGCAAAGTATGGATGTGTATAATTTTAGTCTTTTACTCCGGCCATGGCTGCTCTCTACATATTTTGTGTTGAAGAAGATGACCCTTTTTGAAATGAGTGGTTGTCATCATTTTATCTGTGTAGACTTTAAATCAATAAAGTAGGCTACTGTAATTTGATTGGATGAGAGCTGTGTGGCGCTTGGAATGTTTTCTTGCGCCAGTTAATATTTTATTGCGCCCTATACATATACTATATACGGAGTTAATCATTTTAACCAAGTCAAGTGGCCCCACTTTAATATTTTGTTGCGCCTGGATTATTTTGTTGCGCCTTCTACTAGACTAGCCTTGTAGTGGCGCCACCAAATATTTCTTGCATCAATGAAGTGTTTTGTCGCACTTGATATTCATTTACATGGTCAAAGTGCAATTTGATCACTGCACTTTGACCGTCTTTTCATTGCTTGACTGAAGTTCACCAACTTCCATTTCTTGTACCAAAGTGTTGTCACATTACACCCTGTACCCTGAGCTGTTTCCGTTCTTCGACTGTAGTTCAGAAACTTTCACTTTTCGTACCAAGGTTGTGATACTTTGCACCCTGCACCCTTTGAGAAGTTTAGTTGTTTGGTTGTAACCTCTACAAATCACTTTTCGTACCTTAATAAATAACTGTTCTTTCCTAGTACGTTCTTCAACTTAACAATTCTTCTATAGTTACTACTCAGATTCCTTTCACAAACTGCTGACGCCTAGTGCAACTGGTCTGGTTAACAAATAACTAACTTTGAACCAGGTCTTCATATTATAGCCTTACATACATTGTTAAGTTTGCAGCAACTTCATTACTTCGAATACTGACTGTCAATAAACATAGTACTTTCACTAGATTCTTTTCTGATACTTAGACAACGTCTCCATTATTACCACAATCTTGAATACTTTATTCTCTGTTCTTCACTGACGCTTGAAAATATAAATAAACTTCTTTCAGTGAGTATAACTTCAAGACTACAATTGTCTTCTTTAACCTTTTTCTTTACCATGTCTTCAATTTTTCTAGATTTCCATGCTTCGAACACTGTCTATCTTCAATCAATACCTTTATATTGAAATCTTCTAGTGGCACTTCTATACTGAATCTTCAACACTTCTAAAACCCTGAAAGTCTTTATACATTATTCTTCACTGACGCTTGAACATATTAATGAACTTCTCTTAGTGACCTATAGTAGACTTCAAAACTTCTTCTAATGTCTTGATTCACTGTATTTGCTTTGTCTTCGTTTCTTTCTGATTTCTGTGTAGGCGCAGTATTATTTACCTGTCTTGTTCTAGTGTTAAGTTATCACGATTACTATTCATACGGCTTCGTAATCTGACCAATAATCTCCCCTATTTGATTGTTAAACTTAGCAAACAAATCCCATAGAGAGGATAACTCAACTAACAACTAGAAAAAGTAATGGTCCGGGACTTGTAAATAATGCTACTGATTTTTCTGGATCAGATTATGCATTTCCATATTTTTTGTGTAACTGAAATGAAAGATGTTTGTTCCTCTAGCACTGAACTGATATTCATGCAGTATCGTCTTCTTTTCTGTCTGTCTATCATAAACAGAGCTTCATAAGAATTAAAATTCCTGGGAACTTCTTCAATAGAATATATAACATAGCTCAAGTAATGTTCTCCCCCTGAGAATGTAATTCTTCTTCTTTTTCTTGTCTAAATTATCCCCCTAAAGATATTAACTTCTCCTAAGGATATAAAGATAAGACTTTATTAACTTCTCCTTTTTTTCTTTTTCTTACTAAATTCTTCCCCTTAGTTATGGAATCCTCCAATGGCCCATCTTTTGAATGGTTTGTCTTCCATGGAAGGTTCTCGTCTTTCATTGATTGGGAAAATATAACAGCTTTTCTTTCAAAAGTAGCATGTAGCAAGGGTAAGTGTTTGGTCTATGGTTTCCTCACTTCTACTACGTTATGTTGGTGTTTATACTAAAGTGTCGAGAACTTTGAAGTGTTTCACTCTTTCTCTCCCTATCTCTCACTTAAGTTTATCTCTCCCTCACTTTCACTTAAGTATTTCTCTCTCTCTCTCTCTCACTTGCACTTTGCATTTCAAATATACCCGTCTGTACCTGCAAGTGAAATCCGTCAATTCATATATATTCCCAACACCTGATTCATCAAAATTAACTGAATCACTATCAAGTAGAGAATTTCCTCGTAGAGGTGTTCTTGATCTATCATGTATAAGCACTGTTTCAGCACCAAACTCAATAGCGTTTTCTAAATCACTGTCTAGTGGAGCCTCACCTCTTTGAGATGGGTTATCTCAAGATTTTAAAATCTTTAAGGGAATCCTACCTTGTTTTATCAAGGAGTTGCCTCACACCTTCTCCATAAATGAGAGGTGGACGTTCCTTTTTAGGATTTAGAAATGTTCCTTCCAGAAGGGGCGACGTAGTAGGCAATGTAATGAATGACAATTTAGAGCCAACATTTTCCTCGTAACCCTGTGACGGGACTATTGTGTAAAATACCCTACTTGACTCATTCGAAGAATTCTTTACAAGTAGTTGCCTCTCAAGCCCAGATAAATCTGAACAAGAGATCTCCCTTTTGGGATGTAGAAGATTAACTTCTGTTTGAGGTAGATACTTGGACAATGTAATGTATGGCTAGTTAGAGTATGTATCTCCTCTAAATGCCTATACCTCTCACTGTACACGCCTTGCAATGTGTTTCTAGAATTTATCTATTTAGGCTTACCATCAGCGTGAGTGCCAGTGGTGTGCTTGACTCATTACAAGATGCTCTGGCTGACGAGCGAATTTCAATGGACTCACCCTGTTGAGAGAATGATTCCAGAGACAGTTTTATTGCATTTTCAGCTCTGCATCCTTTTGAAAAGATGCAGATGAGCTTACAGTTACCTCAATTATATACTACTTTACTTTTCTTGAGGTAGAACTGTGGGTGCACTTCCGACTTCATCCTTATTTGCTGCATCAAGTGTAGTTTCTCCCTTAATGGTTGATACCTCGAAGTAAAAACAATTTCTCTGAATAAAATAGCAGTCACAAAGTTTCTGCCACTTTAAAAAGAAAAATTAAGAGAAAAAACTTTGTAAGATAAAACTTTTAAAACTAGCTTTTCGGAGAGGATAAAAGATTTTGAGATTTAAAGAAATATTATCCTCTAGAAAAATTGATTCATACCCTAGGTTTTGGAAAATAAAGTAAGGCTGTAAATCAAAAGATTTTCAAAAATGAAGTTTTGAAAAAGAATTTTGATGTTTTCTTCTGTAAAGCAGAAAGAAAAATGAATGTATCTTTGAATGAAACGTTTTGAAAAAGAATTAGACAAGAAATTCGTTTTAATACATTCAAGTTTAAAATTCAGTTAAATAAAGAAAACTAATTGTAATACTTATGTAATACTAATTAGTTACCACAAACATGTATATATAAATCAAATAAAATGTGGCAATTATTCAGTAGAACAATAAACATTTAGACATATTTTTATTATTAGTGATTTTAGATAAACAACATGTATTATCACTAATATTAAAAATATCACAATTAATTGCAAAGAAATATTAACAAAATATCTTTACTTGATATTTATCAATAATTTTAAAATGCAAGAAATTATGCTTCTAATATTTTATCAAATCAAAATTATGAAGCTAATAAACATTGAATTGCTTCAATCCATAATTTTAATAAGATAAAATAATTTCGCTAAATACTAAAATATTCATTAGATTGAATATTAGCATCTAACTTCCTACACTATATCTAATAATTGTCACTCTAGCATATTAAAATTATACTCATAACAATTATTAATGATATATGTAAGCTCGAGAAAATAGTTGAATAGAAATTCACAAGTCCTTTAAATATTGATATTTAATACTTGTGATCCTAATTACAACTCCTCACAAATAAAATCAAATTTAGAAATATTTTCTAAGTATATAAAATATTGAGAATTTTATACATATAGCTTAGAAAATACTTCAGCTTTCAATATTAGTGATTTTTTTTAAATATGCATTGTTTACTTAGAACATAAGTTCTAAATACTGTCACTAATATCAAAAGTATCACAATTATTTATAATAAAATATTTAAAAATATCAGAGTAAAATATCAGAGCAATTAAGTAAGATATCATTGACTAATATTCATCAAATATTTAACATACAAATCATTATGCTGCTAACTTTATGCTAAATTATTTAACTACCATATATGCATATAACATTGTAAGCATGATAATTAAACTAATAGCAAAAAGTATGCGATACTGGGTTACGGATCCTGATTTGTATAATAACCAGCAGGCTCTAATACCAATCTTTACTCCGGGTATCTTTTATATATATACCCGGAGGTTGCTACACCCAGTTAAAAATATAACTAGTTTCAAAGAACAAATTAGTTCTTTGCTACAAACACAAAAATATAAGGCCTAGTTCCTATACAAATATATCTAAATTAGTACAAGGAAAAACTGAGTCCATAAGGAGTGATATCTAGGAGCCCTGAGCATTTTTCGTTAAAGAACCGAGTCCTAATATCTGACCAGGAGCAAGGTATGAATGTGTATAATTTTAGTCTCTTACTCCTGCCATGACTGCTCTCTACATATTTTGTGTTGAAGAAGACGACCCTTTTTGAAATGAGTGGTTGTCCCCTTTTTACCTGTGTAGAATTTAAATCAATAAAGTAGGATGCTGTAATTTGATTGACTGAGGGAAATGTGGCGCTTGGAATGTTTTGTTGCGCCAATTAATATTTTGTTGTGCCCTATACACGTACTATACAGGGGAGGCGCAACATAAAAATGGAGTTAATCATTTTAACCAAGTCAAGTGGCCCCACTTCAATATTTTGTTGCGCCTGAATTATTTTGTTTAGCCTTGTAGTGGCGCCACCAAATATTTCTTGCATCAATGAAGTGTTTTGTCGCACTTGATATTCATTTACATGGTCAAAGTGCAATTTGATCACTGCACTTTGACCGTCTTTTCATTGCTTGACTGAAGTTCACCAACTTCCATTTCTTGTACCAAAGTGTTGTCACATTACACCCTGTACCCTGAGCTGTTTCCGTTCTTCGACTGTAGTTCAGAAACTTTCACTTTTCGTACCAAGGTTGTGATACTTTGCACCCTGCACCCTTTGAGAAGTTTAGTTGTTTGGTTGTACCCTCTACAAATCACTTTTCGTACCTTAATAAATAACTGTTCTTTCCTAGTACGTTCTTCAACTTAACAATTCTTCTATAGTTACTACTCAGATTCCTTTCACAAACTGCTGACGCCTAGTACAACTGGTCTGGTTCACATACGCTAACTTTGATCCAGGTCTTCGTATTATAGCCTTACATACATTGTTAAGTTTGCAGCAACTTCATTGCTTCGNGCTTTACTTACATTGTTAAGTTTGCAGCAACTTCATTGCTTCGAACACTGACTGTCGATAAACATAATACTTTCACTAGAATCTTTTCTGATACTTAGACAACGTCTCCATTATTACCACAATCTTGAATACTTCATTCTCTGTTCTTCACTGACGCTTGAACATATTAGTGAACTTCTTTCAGTGAGTATAACTTCAAGAATACAACTGTCTTCTTTAACCTTTATCTTTACCATGTCTTCAATTCTTCTAGATTCCTATGCTTCGAACACTGTCTATCTTCAATCAATGCCTTTACACTGAAATCTTCTAGTGGCACTTCTATACTGAATCTTCAACACTTCTGAAAC
>QRFB01004276.1:0-19373 GCA_008931105.1 Oenanthe javanica | reverse complement strand
TAGCCTTGTAGTGGCGCCACCAAATATTTCTTGCATCAATGAAGTGTTTTGTCGCACTTGATATTCATTTACATGGTCAAAGTGCAATTTGATCACTGCACTTTGACCGTCTTTTCATTGCTTGACTGAAGTTCACCAACTTCCATTTCTTGTACCAAAGTGTTGTCACATTACACCCTGTACCCTGAGCTGTTTCCGTTCTTCGACTGTAGTTCAGAAACTTTCACTTTTCGTACCAAGGTTGTGATACTTTGCACCCTGCACCCTTTGAGAAGTTTAGTTGTTTGGTTGTACCCTCTACAAATCACTTTTCGTACCTTAATAAATAACTGTTCTTTCCTAGTACGTTCTTCAACTTAACAATTCTTCTATAGTTACTACTCAGATTCCTTTCACAAACTGCTGACGCCTAGTACAACTGGTCTGGTTCACATACGCTAACTTTGATCCAGGTCTTCGTATTATAGCCTTACATACATTGTTAAGTTTGCAGCAACTTCATTGCTTCGAACACTGACTGTCGATAAACATAATACTTTCACTAGAATCTTTTCTGATACTTAGACAACGTCTCCATTATTACCACAATCTTGAATACTTCATTCTCTGTTCTTCACTGACGCTTGAACATATTAGTGAACTTCTTTCAGTGAGTATAACTTCAAGAATACAACTGTCTTCTTTAACCTTTATCTTTACCATGTCTTCAATTCTTCTAGATTCCTATGCTTCGAACACTGTCTATCTTCAATCAATGCCTTTACACTGAAATCTTCTAGTGGCACTTCTATACTGAATCTTCAACACTTCTGAAACTTTGAAAGTCTTTACACATTATTCTTCACTGACACTTGAACATATTAATAAACTTCTCTCAGTGACCTGTAGTAGTCTTCAAAACTTCTTCTAATGTCTTGATTCACTGTATTTGCCTTGTCTTCATTTTTTTCTGATTTCTATATAGGCGCAGTATTATTTACCTATCCTGTTTTTGTATTGAGTTATCACGATTACTATTCATACGGCTTCGTAATCTCACGAACACTTCATTCTCCTTTTCTCTCCTTGAAACATCTTAGATTCTTGAAGAGATGGCTCCTTAAAGTAGCTTCTGGCCAACTGCCTTTTTCTTTTCCTTTTCTTCTTCAATCATTATTGCTTTACCCTTTTTATTCTCTTCAAGGGCTTCAAGATCTATTAGAAGAAAGGCTTCTGCATTTGAATTGCTTTCTTTGGCAGCCTTCTTTATATTTTCATTGACAGTCTTTGTTTGAGCAATGAATTCATCCAAATTTCCTGTTTGTGCAGCCTTTGTTACCAACTCAGTAATTTTCTTTAGATCGTCAATCCTCTTCATTTCCCTCTCAATAATCACTTGAGTTTCCTTTTCTCTAGAAAGTCTTCTAGCTTCTAGCTTCTAGCTTCTAGCTCATTTTCAAACTTTTTCAAATCTTTCCTTTTCTGTTCTATGTCATCTTTGGTTGACTTAGATGACTTTGAAGATTGACCTCTATCCCCGTTGCTTCCACTTTTATTAATCACCTTTATTGCAACACCACTAACACTAACTCTACCAACATCAGAACCACCAACACCACCACTGCCAAATTCATCATCACCATCCTTCTTCTTAGCATCATTCTCTCCCTTTTTGTTATCATCAATTGGAGGAGGTGGTGGCATCCTGTCATGAAATTTTTGAATAATTGAGGCATACAGAGCTTGTACTTTAATGATGTCATCCATTTTCTTTTCCAGAGACTCCACTCTTGTCTCCAAGGCTGTAAAATTCTTGGATTCTTTGAATAATTTTCCTTGATTTGAGCTAGAGTGTTCATTAGAATTTTCTCATCTAGTCTTCTTTCCAATGTATCCTTGTTGGAGACAATATAACCTTTAATGATCTCTAACTCCCTTTTTACTCATGTTACTTTCATTTTCTACAACTTTAATTACTCTTTCAAACAATTATCAATCCATCTTTAAGTAAGATCTGCAATCTCAACTTCCATGTTTGCCCTTCTGTACTGAGAAAGAATTTCAATTTCAGCAGCTTCTAGAGATCCATCAATTGTACTCATCCAAAGTTCTTCATCAAACTCATCCTCCAAATCTTCAGGTGCCACATAACAAGTATCTGTTATATTGACAATGCTTTCCTTTAGATTCCTGGTTCTTCGCTCAGTGTGCTCAATTCCCAATAATTGTTGTTACTTGAGTAGCCAAACCTTGATATCTTGGATCAGGGTGAACAAAATTGTTTGGATCCAAGTCACCAGCATCAACCTCTCCATCCTCTACAGCTTCATTCTCCTTATTGACTCCACTCCCACTTGCTTCATTATTAGGGACTCCCCCTATCTCCTTCACTCTTTCCTCCTCTAACATCAATTCATTTTCCAACTCTTGTGCATATAAAAGAATAGTTTCGTCTCTCTCACTCATCTCTCTATTTTGCATCAGGATCTCATCCTGGAATCTCACATCTCCCTTACTCATAACACGTACACCTACTAAGGTGGGGCTCTCATGTGTTTCACTCACATTCCTGAAAGAAATAGGAATGACCTCACTCACTCCCTCTCCTTTTGCCAGGTTGCAGTCCTGCCTCTCATTGAACTCACTCAATCCTAGGAGTGTTTATGCAATCAATTGATTGAGTATCAATTGATGTGAAGAAAATATTAGTTGATGTGTTTGGGATATCGATCGATTGATGCATACCCATCGATTAATCTTGAGTATCGATCGATGGCTTATCAGTCGATGGCTGAATATCAATTGATGAGGGTACATCAATTGATGGATTAGAAACATTCGAGGTAATGATTTGAGAAGTAATATTTGAAATAACATTTGAGATGGAATCCTGAATTTCCTGGGAAGAAAATTCAGGAGAGAGTGTTGGCATCTCCTTAAATATTAAAGAAGGAGAATTTGAAAATGCCTAATTATCTATCATAACATTTTCTGAAGAAATTTGTTGAGGTGGAGAAAGAATAATAGGGGGAATTAGAATTAAGAGAGGATGGGGCTGCATCTCATCATTTATATGAGATGCATAAAACTGAATTTGAGAAGGTTTCATAACAGTTTCCTGTGATTTTGCAGTGTGTGTTCCCTTGTGCAAAGTTTATTTTCTTCCTTCTCCTTTCGTATGATTTGGGGGTTTTGGTTTGAGTGTCCCATCTTGGTTCTATGCCCCTGGTTGTGGGCTCTTTTTAATATTAACATCCTTTTGGAAGGATGCCAATAGGGATGTGGTAATGTCCTTGCTAACATCCATAACCTTTTGAGAGACTGTGGAGTGGCTTGGTTTAGGTTGTACATCCTCATTCTCCTTATTCTTTTGGGTTCTTTGATGTTCCCCAGTTCCCTCACCAGAGCCATCTCCAACTATACTAGCAACACTGGGTGTTTTTCCTTGGATTTTGCAACAACAGGTTTTTGGGAACCTGTTGAGGTTGGTTTCATAGATTTAGGTTTGGAAATTGGTTGTATGGTTTGGGTAGGAGGGTTGGGGTCAGTGCTAACACCGTCCGTAGTCATAGAAGGCAAAAAGGTTTGAGGTTGAGAAGAAGTTAAGGTAGAAATAAATACCTGACCAAAAGGTGGATAGATCAATTCCACATTACTGTGAAGATTAATCCTTACCAAGTCTTTGAAGACCCTTTTGTTTTGGACCCAATAATCCAGAGCTTCTGTACTCCTATCAATCTCAATATCCTTGACAAAATGGTTAATAATAATCATGATAAATCTAGCATAGTAAATATGATTAGACCTGTTAATCTTATTTCCTAATTTGACAGATATTTCATTGAGTAACAGGCTTCCTAAGTTGTGATATCTATTATATAAAATGCTATAACCTACTTGTTGCATAATTTTAGTTATTACATCAAAATTACTAACTTTACCTAAAAAACACTTTATTATAGCATCAAAAAAATATGACCATTCTTTTTTTATATTTTTTCTAACTATACTACCTAAACTAACATCAAGAGGAATGTAATTGATTTTCCTAAGCATAGTTCTAATGTCTGTGTTAGTGGGTGCATTTTCAGTATTATTTGTAGGAATGTTTAAACACTCACCCAAGACCACAGTGGTTAGAATATACCTTTGTCCTTTGCAATTAAAGGAAATTGAGAAAAAATCATCTACTACCTCAGTTGTTGCCCAAAATTCTTCAACTAAATTGCACACTATCTTTGGTGCTTCTGAGAGGGCCTTTGGGACTCTTGAACTGCTCAAGAATTCCATTAGCATATGAAATTCTGTTAGGGCTTCCTCCACCATAGTGAACGCAACAAAGTTGTTGAGTTCATAGTAGAATCCTGATTGCGAGAATTTCTTTGATGATGCCATAATCGTGTTTATAAATATAGAAATAAAATGACTGGAAAACTTGTTAGTGTTGAAGTAAAAAATAATAAGCAATAAGTAGATTGGGGTTCTTAGAAAAAGAGAAAGAGAGAAATAGATTGAGAGTAAAAAAAAAGAAGTAAAGTTCAAATGAACTTTAACACAGCTATTTATATTTTTCAAAATAAATAAGTGTTTTAATTTCTCAATCGACTTAATTCCCCCAATCAGTTGCTAAAAAATAACCATTGTAAATAAAAGAATTGAAAAGTAGAAATTATCAACTTTGGCAATCGACTGTTACACATAGAAGGATGCATGTATTAATCAATTGATAAAGTAAGTAATCAACAGTTAGATATTGTACAGGTCAATTGATGACATGGATTCTAAAAATTTCAGGTCATCGATTGATAACTAACTTTTTCATAGATAGATAGTACTATCCATCAATAAACAAATATATCACCAATTGATATATTTATCTGTCGATAGCTGCAAATATTCATTGATATAAAACTGTTCATCAATTGATTATTGAAAAAATTAATAGATTAACATAATCAATGGCTACAAATTAAAACTAACATAAATAAATAACTTGTCAGATATTTAACAGATTAAACATAGTTAAGCATACCTAAATCATAGACCAATCTATTAAAAGTAGATTCATATAATGGTTTGGTAAAAATGTCTTCAAGTTATCTTTCTAAGATTTGGTGTTCCTTTGAGATATCTGAATATTCTTTTTATTGCAATCAAATGATATTCTCTAGGATTAGCCTGAAACCTAGCACAAAGATATGTAGTAAATATTATGTCTATCCTACTTGCAGTTAAATAAAGTAATGAGCCAACCATGCCTCTATAACTTGAAATGTTCACTTTAGCTTCCTTAGTGTTCAATTCAAGTTTAGTTGCAGTGGCCAATGGAGTTTTTACAGAAGAACATTCATTTAAATCAAATTTCCTTAATAAGTTAGAAATGTATTTGGTTTGATTTATGAAAATACCATTTTTAACTTGTTTGATTTGCAAACCAAGAAAGTAGGTAAGTTCTCCCATCATGCTCATTTCATATTTACTCTGCATCAACTTTGCAAACTTTTGACAAAGTTTCTCATTAGTTGAGCTAAAAATAATGTCATCTACATAGATTTGAACAAGAATCATAGAGACACTAACATTTCTATGAAATAGAGTTTTATCAACAGTATATCTTCTGAAGTGATTCTCAATCAAGAGTTTAGATAGTGTGGCATATCAGGCTCTAGGTGCTTGTTTCAATCCATATAGTGCTTTGAGAAGATATTATACAAATCCAGGATGAATAGGATCAATAAAACCAAGAGGTTGTTCTACATACACTTCTTCCTCTAGTTCTCTATTAAGAAAAGAACTTTTCACATCCATCTGATACACTTTGAAATTAGCATAAGAAACATATGCTAGAAAGATTCTGATTGCTTCCAATCTTGCAACTGGTGCAAAAGTTTCATCAAAATCTATGCCTTCTTCTTGTGAATAGCCATTTACCACTAATCTTGCTTTATTCCTTGTCACTATACCAGATTCATCCATTTTGTTTCTGAACGCCCATTTTGACCAATGACAGACTTTTTCTTTGGTTTGGGCACCAGCTTTCATACCTTGTTTCTTTTAAACTGATTCAACTCGTATTGCATAACAATTATCCAATCAGGATCATTAAAGTCTTCTTCAATCCTTTTTGGTTCTTTTTGAGATATGAAGCTACTATACAAGCATTCATTTTGAGTTGCACTTCTAGTTTTCACACCATCACTTGCCTCTCCAATGATCAACTCAAAGGTATGACTTTTAGTCCATTTCTTTTGTGGTGGTAAATTTATCCTTGAAGATGATGCTTCATGATCATTAGAATTGTCATGATCATTTTGATGTGATTGATTATTTGAGAACCCTCCCCCTGAGATGGATACTCTACTTGAAGATTGTTGAGCAGAGTTGTTAACCATTGAATGGTTATGAAATGATGTATTATCAGTCGATTGATTATTATCAACTGATAGGTTATTTGTTGATGTATTGACATCAATTGATGATGAGTTTCTGGGTACTTGATTTCTTGAAATTTCCACATCATCATCACTTTCTTTACCATTGCTTGTTGATTCATTTTCAAAATGCAATAGGTCATGGTATCATTCATCAAACAACCATTGAATCTTCTTATCATCAAAGACTACATGCATAGATTCCATAACAATGTGTAATCTAAGATTGTAGATTCTATAAACTTTGGTTGTTATTCCATATCCAACAAATATAGCTTCATCAACTTTGACTTCAAATTTTCTCAAATTTTCACCTTGATTTCTTAGTACAAAGCATTTTGTTAGGAATTATGAGTTTTGATGATAACAAAATACTTAGAATTACAATAGGGATTTAAAAATTCATTGTAACTAGTCGATGGATATGTGACTTATAAATATCCATTGACTAGGAAACTAGTTATCAGCTGAAGCTTGTTTATCAACTGATAAATTGGATTGTAACATTTGATTCATGTTTTATTATCAATTGATTGTATTTCCTTGATGTATGCTGTGAAATAGTCGATTGATGTTATTGACTTCAATTTATAGCTTCTCAACTGATGTGAAGAATGGCTGATTAATTATAAATATTCTAAATCAGAATTTTTACAAGTGAAGTGATCAACTGATATTGGAGTTGATGGATGAAGACACTACTCAACGGATAAAAGTATTCAATGGATAAAAGCCATCAACAGATAAAGGCAGTTAACGGATAAAGGACCATCAATGGATAACTCAATTAGCCATCGATACATCAATTAATCAATGTATATCCTATCAATCGATGGTTAAACAAAGAAGAATCAACTGATAAGCTTAACAACATTTATCAATTGATTAAGGTTTCTCAATTTAGTTAAAGACAAAAGGAATGAGAATTGTGTAGAAACTAAATCAATAGAAGACAGTCCTGTCAGGATTGTGAAGACTTTCAAGGAAACACATTCTTCAAGGAATAGATCAAGACAAAGATACTTTCAGGACTAGACATAGTCTAATGATGAATGTGAAAGTAACTAATTTTTATTTTCATATAAACATTATAAAATGTATTTTATATTATTATTTGTCAATAGGAAATAGAATGAGAAGAAAACTACTATATAGTGGTTTAGTCCATTGTAGCAACGTGTGAAAAAGTGTGAGAAAAATTGTAAGGATAGTAGTGCAGAATAACACTTTGTAAGCAGCTTGGTATTTCTACCAAGATTATTTGAAAGCAAAAACATACTAGTGGAAAAACCAATCCACTAGTAATTTTTAATATTATTTGTCTTGTTTTCAATATTTTCATTATTACATTCTTAGTTCAATTAGCTCTTTTTAATATACACTCAAACACTTTTGTTGAACAAACTTAAATCCACAAGAATTTAAAATAATTCTTAAGTTTGTATTCAACCCCCCCTTCTCCAAACTTATTGTACTCAAGGGAAAATAATAATTGGTATCAGAGCTAGGTTTTAACATACAGAAAGTTAAGATCTAAAGTACATCAAGTATGGGTAAAAAAGACACAGGAGTAAAGATTCCAGTTCTAGATAAAGATGAGTACTTTCCCTAGAAATTAAAAATACACTTGCATCTACTATCCATTGATCCTTCATATGTCCACTGCATAGAGAAAGGTCCATATGTGCCTATGAAGATAGTTACAAGTGTAAATGCAGATGGTACTCAGGCACCAGACAAACTCATTACAAAACTTGTGAGTGAATACACAGATGAAGATGAGAAGGAAGTACACAAGGATAAAAAGGCTATGAACATTTTTCTTAATGGTCTTGACAAGGATATGTTTGACAATGTTATCAATTGTACAACCTCCAAGAAAGTATGGGATACCTTTCAAACTCTATGTGAAGGCATTGAGCAAGTAAGAAAGAACAAGATGCAACTCTTGATTAAAAAATATGAGGCCTTTCACTTCAAGAGTGGTGAAGTAATCAATGATATATATAGTAGGTTTCAAAAGCTGTTGAATGAGCTAAAACTATATGGAAGAGTAAATATTGTTGAAGATACCAACCTCAAATTCTTGAGGTCTTTATCCAAGGAATGGAAACCAATGACTGTTTCGATAAGACAATCTCCTGATTTTAAAAAATATACTCTTGACAAGCTGTATGAAATCCTGAAAACCTATGAGTTGGGACTACAGCAAGATGAGGAAATTGAGAAAAGTCAGAAGAGAGACAAGTCTGTTGCCTTGGTGGTCAAGGATAAGTAAGTTGCAGAATCTTGTGAAGATGTTGCTATCAAGGAAGAGAAGAAAGAAAGCCATGGCAATAGTGCAAGTGGTGTTAGATATGATGAATCTTCAACTGGGAAAGGAAAAGAAACAGTTGAGGATGATGAGTCATACACGAAGGATGAAATGGATGAAATAGATGAGCATTTGGCTTTTCTATCAAGGAAATTTTCAAACCTTAAATTCAAGAGGAATCCCATTCAAAGGCCTGGATCCCCCACTATAAGAGAAACAATCAACAAAGCAAAAATCTTGTTGACATGACTCAATTCAAATGCTTCAACTGTGGATTGGCTGGTCACTTTTCTAATGAATGCAGAAAGCCAAAAATGGATAGGAAATCAAAGTTCAGTGATGGTATTGATTACAAAAAGAAATACTTTGAGTTGCTCAAACAAAAAGAGAAGGCTTTTGTGACAGAAGAAAAGGACTGAGCTGCTGAGGATAATTCTGAAGAAGAAGAATACATCAACCATGCACTAATGGCCAATCATGATGACCAGGAAGCTAGTTCTTCTAGATATCAGGTAATTTCTTCAAATCTATCTGAGTTATCCAAAGATGAATGCAATATTACAATTACTGAAATGTCAAATGAATTGTATAATTTGCATTTCACTCTTAAGTTCGTAAATAAAGAAAACACTAGGCTCAAAATAACTCTAGAAACTCTCACTAAAAGAAATAATTATCTAGAGAGTGAGCTAGTACAAATGGACAGACTCAAGGTAGAAAAGAAAGATGCTAGAAAAGAACTAGTTGAGTGTAAAAAGGAAATAAAAAATTTGAAAGAAAAATTGGAAGAAGAACTAAGAACCATTGACAAATGGAATAGGTCAAGTAAAGCCAATAAGAAGATGAATGACATTCATGGAACAAATTCTTTCACCATGTTGTCTGAGATAATTACCTCTGTAATTATTTATCGATTGATAAATTCTTTATTATTTGATCAACAGATAAATATATTCTTGTCAATGGATATTTATCTATCGACAGATAATTACCCAGGTAGTTGTTTATCGATCGATAAATTATTATTTCTTTATTTTATCCATCGATGGTAATAGAATTCTACAGTTTTATTCATCCGTTGATCAAATTATAGCCCTTGTTTATTTACTTTCTTTGTCAATAGATGAATACACTCATCGATTTCCATTTAGAGTAATTTACTTTAATTCTTTTTATCTTTCAACGGTTATAGTCTTAATTAAACTGACTATTCAAGTCATTTTAATCTCAGAAAATATAAATAGCAATCATAATTCTTACTTCATTCTCAATTGCTATTTCATTTTCTATCTCTATCTCTTTCTCTCAAGCACATTTAAGTCAAATTCACACCCGTTTTCAAGCTTTTTCTCTAATCTCTCTAAGAACAATGATGGCACCTCAAAAGAAGATTGTTTCCTCAACTGGGTTCACATATGAACAAAACAATTTTGCAGCATGTCTAATAGTGGGTGATTCTCCCATGGACTTCCATCCATTGATGAGATTTCTGGGAGACTGCAAAGTGTCCAAGGCTCTCAGTGAAGCACCAACAATAGTTTGTTCATTTGTTGAAGAGTTATGGAACAGTGCAGAAGTCTCACAAGATGGGAAGGTAATTTCTTATACTTGCAAAGGTAATTCCTACACCATTACAAGTACTATTTTGTATGCATGCTTAGAATTACCTGAAAAAATTTGTGATAAGTCATCCACTGAAAATGACATTAGGGACATGTTAAAATCTATTAACTATGCTAATGCTGAAACTGGATTAGGTGAGGTTGTAAGGAAAAATCTTAGAAAAGAATGAAGTTATTTCTTTGATGCTATTATTAAAGTATTTTCTAGAAAAATAAGTAATTTTGATGCAATTACCACAAGTATGCAAGAAATTGCTTATTCTATCCTATTTGATAAGTACATTAATTTTAGCACATTACTCCTAAATGAATTAACTACTAAGTTAGGAAATAAGGCATCTAGGAAAAATAACATCTATTTTGCTAGATTCTTTATGCTGTTGATTAATGCCTCTATTGGAGATTATGAGATTAATGCAGAGATGGAAACACTGGAGTCCTGGACATAAAACAAAAGGGTCTTCAAGGACTTGGTGAGAATCAACTTACACCCTAAGTTGTGTTTCATCTATCCTCCTTTTGTGCAGGTATATCTCAAAAAACTTAATTTTTCTTTTACTTCCTCTGGTATTCGAGTTGATCTGCCTTCTACAACAATGGAAGGAGATGTAAATGCCCCCATCCCTCCTACCCAAGTTTCACAACCTTCCAAACACAAATCTAAACAAACCACCTAAGTAGTTTCTCAAAAGACTACTGTTGTAAAAACTAAGAAAAGAAAAACAACTGAGGGGAGTGTGAAGGTAGTTGATAAGGGTAAGGAAGGAGAGGTTGAGAGTGTCTAGCCAGCCACCAGCCTAATCTCCCAACAGATTGAAACTGTAATAAAGGATTTAAACACAACCCTAGTTACATCTTCTCAACAAGGTATAACTATTGAAAAGAGGTCTCAACCAGGACCATTAGATGGGGGTGAGGGACACAAAGTAATTCAGCCATACAAAAGGAGAAAGAAGGACAAAAATATTGCATAGGGAACACACACACCTGCAAAGCCAAATGCAAATTTGGTGGAGCCTTCAGTTTCTTCTTTTGATGTGTCACAGAATTTTCGTGAGGCACAACCCCACTCTCTATCTATTTCTTCTCCTCAATCCCCTTCAAAATCTATTTCTTCAGAAACTTGATTGATTGACAACTTCAATGTTTCTAATTCACCCTCTTTGCAACTCAGGGTGGAGCCAACACTCTCACTTGTATCACCAAATAAGGATAGCACCTTGGTTGATCAGGGAAATACTGAAAATTCTCTCAAGTCAATGGATCTTATTCAATCAACTAATAATTTCCAACATCCATTGACTAGTTCACTTCCATCGATGGATATCTTTACATCCATCGATGAGCTTCAATCAATGGATATTCATCCATCGATGGATATTTCTTATTCATCGATTGACACATTCATTCCAATTCATGAATCATCCAATGAAATAATTCAAGTGGCCAATACTCTACTAGGATTGAGCGGAGTGGGTGAGGTTTATGAGCGACAAGGTTTGCATACATTGGCAAAAGGAGAGTGTGAGAATGAGAGGCCCTCAAATTATTCTGAGGTGGAAAAATGTGAGGATATGAGCAAAGGGAGTTCCACCTTAGCAGGTGATGCAAAAGGAGATGATAACAAGGGAGATGTGAGAATCCAGGATGAGATCCTGATGCAAAAATAGAGAGAAGAAAGTGAGAGAGAAAAGAATAGAGAGAAACCAATTTCATCATCTCATGAACCATCAACTTCTAAAGCTGAGCAGGTTGCAACAGAACTCACCCAGGAGTTGGGGTTGAAGTTAGGGGAGATGAAGCAAATGGAGTTCCTGCAGGAGTTGTAAATGCCCACATGGAGGTGGATGATGAGATTGAATTCAACATTGATGCATCAACTTTTCAACATGAAGATCCACACTACCAAGAATTGGCAGCCACCACTAATCAAGAGGCTGAAAAGATGTTGGGATTAGTGCAAACAGAAAAAAAATTCAAGAGTGGAAAAGAGAGTCTAGCAAGACAGCCAAATGATGTATCTCATATGAATCTAGAAGATTTTGAAGACATTTATGAAGATGAGTTATTGGAACCTAAAATGGCTAGTGATGAAACTAGTTTGGCTGACACTGAAAGAGCCATAGTTTCACACTACAGGATATCCATGGCTGAAGTAAATGTAGAGGATCCTTCGCATAGAAGAATTCTCAACTTTTACAAAGATAGCTTGAAGATTCAGAAAATGAATGTAACAGGGTCCAAGTATGAACTCAAGAAATTTATAGAAGAAATTGATAGCTCAAGGATTCATTTTGACTCCACAATTGATCCAAGACTCAATCTTATAATGTTAACAAGAATCAAGCAAAGACTTGATACTGAGTTTACAGCCAAGGATAAAGTAGTGGCATTGGAGAAAAGAGTGACTGCCATGGAAGTTAACATGAAGCAAATCTTGAAGAATCAAGTCACTCAAATCTCACTTCTGAGAAAACTATTAGATATCCCTGTTGGGTCCCGAAGTATAGTAGAAGGAGGAAGTTGAATACGATACTCACTAAATTAAAAAATTCTTTCAAATCTTTTGCGGATAAATAATTTAGAGTTCGGTTAGTGGGTTCGAGTTCATGAGGTGAATAGTGTTTAAGAGGCTGGCTTACTAATTTTCTGTATTTATGAATAATCATTAATGTTTTAGAAAATTTGCAAGTAATTGAACGAGACAAGTTTCGGGGAATATATTTTTCGTTTATAAACCCTAAGGTTGCTACACCCAGTTAAAAATATAACTGGTTTCCAAAGAACAGATTAGTTCTTTGCTTCTACAAAGAGATATAACTCAATCCTTATACAATATTTTACTATGTATTTGTATTAACGGAATCAAGCTAACAAAGAGTGTTTTACAATAGCCCTATGTATTTGCAACATAATGAACCAGCTAGAATATAAAATTCCGGTAAAGAAGGTATATGTATGGCTTTTTATCTTCTTCTTTTCTGGTTTCAATTTCCTTTCTATATCTCTCTGTATGGTTGTATCTTTCAACAATTGAAAATGAGCATATCATTTTGTTTATATGGTGTAGACTTTTCAAATCAATTAGAATTGATTTTCTTCACAACGCTAAGTCCTTGGTTGCGCTTCTACATGGTGAGTGGTGTGTAGGCGCCACATAAATATTTTGCAGCGCTCCAATACTTTCGTTGCGTCAAGGAGGGATTTTGTTGCGCCTATACTCTTAAGGCCTTGTATAGGCGCCACAAACCACTTAGAAGCTTATGCCAATGTTTCTTTGCACCTAGACTAGCTTTCGTTGCACCTGCACTGTAATTACCCTGTAGAGGCGCCGTCAATGCCTTAGAATGTTTAACAAATATTTCCTTGCGCCTGTGTAGATTTATGTTGTGCCTGTACACTAGGAGCCTTGTGTAGGCGCCATCAAACTTCTTCCCTTTAACTTTTAATGAGCCAAGACTTCACTAAACATCATGCTAACTAATTTGTTGCGCCTACACTCTACATCCCCTGTGTAGGCGCCACAAAACACATCCTTGAGCCTTGGTTGTTTCTGTTGCGACTCTCCATCATTTTAAGAGTATAAGAGCCACCAAATGTAGTAATGCTTGCCTTGGTCATATTCTTGAAATGCTTGAAGTATTTACCACTTGGTTTTCACTCTTCTGGCTTGATCAACTGAATTTCTTCTGATAAATCATAGTAATTCTCTCCTTATTGTGCTGACGCTTAGTGCACTGGTCTGGTTCATAAACGACTAACACTGAATTGAATTCCCTTGACTTCTATTTTATTTCAGTTGATTAACCTTGGACTGTTGCATTGCTTCAAACACTGAATGTTGATAAACATAGTACTTTCACTATAATCATTTCTGGTACTTAGACAATATCTCCATTATTACCACAATCTTGAATACTTTATTCTCTGTTCTTCACGGATGCTTGAACATATAAATGAACTTCTTTCTGTGAGTATAGCTTCAAGACTGCAACTGTCTTCTTTAACCTTTGTTTTTACCATTCCAGATTCCTATGCTTCGAACACTATCTATCTTCAATCAACGCCTTTATACTGAAATCTTCTAGTGGCACTTCTATACTAAATCTCCAACACTTCTGAAACCCTGAAAGTTTTTACACATTATTCTTCACTAAGGCTTGAATGTAATAACCCTAACTTTGTAAGATTTTCAAAGCCTTGAGGAATAGTAATTTTACAGGATTATGGAAATCATGTTAGCCCACGTTATATAAATGGTGGAAAATTAAGAATCCGAAGATACATTACGGATGTGCAAGGAAAATAAGTGAATGCAAACATCGTCGGAATTCACTAATTTCTATTTCTACAAATTTAGTTGTAACCTATGAAACACAAGAGAATACGAGAACCCTAACATGACCTAATATACACGACATGGAAATATTAAACCAAGACATCCCAAACGATAAAGAGTTATGATAAGAAATTTCTACGCTAAAACGTTTTCGAGAATTTTCGAACATCGAAATAAGGATTATGCAAGCAAATGATTACATTTTTGGGGATAATACAAAGGTGGCCATGCAAGGAAGCAAGAAACTAAGTAGTTAGCATCTAACCAAACCAAACTAGAAAGAAAACTAGAAGTAGAAGCATGGTTCCATGAAAAATGGAACAAGGACATGAAAAGTCAATATGACTATTCCACTTTTTGACATTTCTAGCCACTTTATTACATATAACACGCATATATATCATGGCCTAGCTGATTATATGTCTGCATATCAGTATATATAAGATAGATATACAAAATAAATAGCATAAAACGTTTTCAAGTAAGGTAACCAAGCAAAGGAGCCAAACCAGCCAAAGAAAGTTCCATTCGGCTACAAGGAAGAATTGATTTTTCATCACCACTCAAACAAGCTCCATAAATCATAACAAAAATTCCGAATGCTCTCCACATCAGAATAGAGGTAAGGATTTTTTTTCATAATTTTTGGAGTTGTTTTAGGTAGTCAAAGAAATTGTGAAAGTGAAGCATGAATAGTAATTGTGTTCTTGGTTATGTTGTTTCAATGGAAGATTCAAGCAAGTTAAGGCAACCCAAGCCATCCCTAGGAGTTGTGAAGCATATTTAGTGATCTCAAGGTTACATACAAGGTATACATATCTTCATTCCCTTTAAACCTTGTGATTTCATACGGATAATGCTAAGTAATGCAAGCATGTTAAGTTACTAGCACTAATGACTAAGTTAAGCATGATTGTGTTGGTTGTGATGAAATGAGGTTGGTTATAAAACTTGAGCTTATGACTGATTTTGTGAGTTCATAACCGTGTAATGATATTGGTTGTGTTGGTTTTGGATGTTGGTAATATGATCAAATCCGGGAAACGTTCCGTGTATAGCCGTTGTAATGCCCGTTTGAAACTAGGGTTAATTGGACAGGTGATTTCGAACCATTAAAATGTCATTTTTGAAAACCACTGACCAGGGTAGAATAGTTCTTGTCTTAAGCTTTGTATTGACATAAAAATCATGTCGATATGATTTACGGTTTAGAAGTTACGTCCGTTTTAGTAAAAGTCGCGCAAGTAATCTAACTGCAGTTTTGTCACCACTTTGAAGAGATAAATAGCCCACTTAAGAATTGGTAAAAATGATGAATTTTGGATGGTAGATGCCTCGGACAGTTGGTAGTGCGACCAAAAAGTTTTGTATAAAAATAAGAAATTTTCGATTTTATAAAAATGTTACAGTCAAAACTGCGCAAGTGGAAAACCCCTTAAGGGGATGGTTCGCTAAGAAATTTGGTTATATGCACACGACTTGGTTTTGAAACTCGTACGAAGCAAGATATTGGCATAAGTACTTGACGAAAGATATAAGAGTATAAAGGACCCTAAAGGAGTCATATAAAACATTTGCAGGATTTCATAAAGTTGTGTCATTAACGCGTAATTCGGGGTTTAAGGGAAATCTAACCTAGCGTTCTGTTTGGTTATAATAGATCACCGGACGTCCACGAGCACACCTAGAAATCTCCGAACCACAGGCAAGTTTTCGAAAACCAAGTTTTAAGTATTTTGTAAACTGCTGATGTTATGATATAACTGTATTGAAAGTTTTTTTTTTGTTTACTGTGTAATAAACGTGCAACGCTTGTTACGACTTATATATTACGAACTAAAGTTGGATATAAGTCGATGTATGAATAGAGGCTCTAAGACAGGGCAAAATCGTATCTGGATATTTAAATCGGGAGTCAGAGCTATTTTACTAGAACGCTGTCATAAAAAAATAAAAAAAATAAACCCGGAAATTGCCGGAGACAGTGATTTTCAGAAATATCGATTACCAATATTTCATAAAAACATACATGGGATAACTATTAAAAATATCCTGAATCATTTTATAGATATTATTTAAATTTTTATTTAATTAAATGGATATTAATTTGAATATTCATTTAATAATATGTGATCAATGATTTATTATTTAATACATGTTATTTTAGTATTTATTGAACAGTCCAAAATTCTTTAAAAATAATTGATTAATCATTTACTATTTGATAAATATTATTTAAATATTTATTAAATATTCTAAGATTATTTAAAAATAAATGGGATAATGATTTACTATTTAATAAATATTATTTAAATATTTATTAAATATTCCAAAATTTTCTAAGAATAATTAAACCTTTCTCAGAATACAATTTGAGGACCTACAAATTTCTTAAAATATTTTCTGGCCTTCAGAATATCTAATAAGGTTCCCAAATATTATTCCAATAATATCAAGTCCCTTAAAACAAGGGCTCACATTTTCTGACTGATCAAAATTGGGAATCAAGTCTAAGAAATGAGCCAATGGTCTCGCTTTCTTTTTATACTCTGATATTACAATCACTTCCCTATTCAATTAGAGATTTCCAAACTCAACAACTTATTGGAAAAAAAAAAACCGACTACTCCCAAGTTATGTTATAACAGGCAGACTTCTAAAACAAATGAAATCTATTGACTAACGTCAACCCACATAATGAGTTTACTTCCTCAACCCTTCCGGAAGTAAGGATATGATGATTAAAGTAAACCTATCAACAAGCCGGTTGCTTGGGGGACTTGGATTAAATTCCATTCCAGACATGGATAGGGTTCTTCCAGGGATTGGAGTAGCCGACACTAGGGGTCGGAAAGAGTGTAAGAGGCTGTGGGACAGTCCATCCAAGCGTAAGAGGCTGTGGGACAGTCCAGCATAAAGGCTCATATGTGGCCTGGGTGCAGGCCCGGTTAGGGTAGTCATCCATCTACTAGTAGAAAAGAATTCGGTACATACGGCTGATCACCGGGTACCGTGGTACTCCAGTATATCCTCATTCTTCCAATTGGAATTGTACTGTAATATTGTAACGACAGCCTAGGTGCTGAGTTACCGATAATATTGACAGTGGTTAAACAAAATTTCTTTGAAGCAGTATGATGCACTATTAGGTGTTTGCCGAAAATAAATGAATGTATTTTCTCCCATAATTACTAAGATGTCTAAATGATGAGATTGCAATTACAACACTTTAAAAACTACTTATACTATTGCTGAGCTGTTGCTCACTCTTGCTTTTCTTTATATATCATAACACAGCAGCTGCCAGTTATGCCGCGCCGTCGGACGACCGTCAGAAAGAGGGTGGGCAATACCCGAGACTTCCGTAGGCTTTTCTCTGTTTTGCCACAGGTAGAAGATCGAGGTCGGATTGGCGTACAGCTAGTGATAGTGCGCCTTATATATAAGTATGATCTATGTAAATTAATGATGAAGAACAAACGTAGGTCAGCCTATTGACTTCATGTAGAGGTCGTCTAGGTGACCATTCTGTTATTTTGGAAATCGGTTGTAATAACTCGAACTTTCTTTTGGGTACTAGCTAATGTATATATAAGTATCGTTCCTGAGACTATAACCTGTGTGTGTGTGAAGGTGTATGTGCATATATATGGATTGTTGGGTCATTGCAGGTGAAAACGACGAGTCGAGAAATAAGTGTAAGTGTTAATAAATGGAAACAGGGTAACGTGGCAACCTAGATCCCGGACCCCGGATCTTGGGGTGTCACAGAAATGGTATCAGAGCCTAGGGTTATAACTCTCAGAAACGATAACGAGTTAAGAACTATAAATCCACTTATAATAATAATAAGAACTCTCATCGAGTTGTTGTCGGGCTATCGGATATAGCGCTGGCATTAAAACCCGTAAGGGGACTCTTAACCTCACAAGTAGTAACACGGTTTTGTTTTATCTAAGATACTGGAGGATGAGGAGGGAGAGGCCTATGAACGGCAACATGACGAGGCCCTGCTAGCGGCCGGTGAGGACAGGACTGATCATTCCGTGGGGACTCCCACTGATGTTCCGACAGATGACACGGTAGAGGAGGAGGACCCCGTTGAGGATCCGACAGATGTTGATGATATCTTTTCCCCATCCACCGAGACCGAGGAGCCGGTAGATGATGACACCGTATGGAATGACATTCAGATGCATCCACTCCCTATGCCGAGATCCCCTACTCCACCAGTGCTATGGAGTCCTGTGCCTACCGATGACAGTATTGAGGAGGTGACTCCTGAGACCCCTGAGCCAGATGAGCTTGTACCGAGCGATTCAGCCACTCCACCACCGCCACCAGCTCCCCCCAGTGTGTCGGTGGCCTACCATGAGTGGATGACGGGATTCTTGAACACGGAGCTGATTGTTGCCGAAGCTAGGATTGATGAGCTGCGTAGGCAGCTAGCNCGCGCACGTCAGGAGGGTATGTGGGGTGCTTCCCCTAGAGCCACCAGGAAGGAGATCTCCAGGATTGAGAGGAGGGCCAGGCGTAGAGTACGAGGTCTTCCGGCCGTTGATGGTGAGTACATCTCCCGGAGAGATGCAGAGGCTATTTGGGCTAGGGCGATGTCCCGTGTGAGAGGCTTAACCCGGCAGGATGATGATCCGTGATGTAGATGATAGTCTAGAGATGCAGACGAGTGT